>JBBPDI010000009.1:14877026-14893539 GCA_037974545.1 Cucumis variabilis | reverse complement strand
TATTTTTGTTATTTCTTCACTTACTACCCTATTTTTGACATTATTTTCAAAAAACACTATATTTTTAAAATTAATCCCTAAAATTCAAAAGAAAAAGTAGTTTTTCCATTTTTTAAAATGACTATTAAAAACGCTTATTATCTTTTATTATTCCAAAACAAGTTGAAGAGGTTGGTGTAAAATCAAAACCAAGTTAAGATGTTGTCTTTAATCTTTCCTTATCGGAATCTTCAGTGGGGCTGTCATACCAACCCATTAGGCCATACCTAACCCTAAGTCCATTAAGTAGGCTCAGGCCCAGGTCCAGGGAACGGTAAATTTCCACTTAGGCCCACTAATTTCAAATTTTATATTTTATAGTTAAATTATGTGGTCTGTATCTAATTTTCAGAAAATTAAAAAGTACACTTTATTTTTTACAAATTAAATACTTTTTACCTACACAATTTTTGCTTTTATACTATTTCATCTCAATCATCCTTAACAATTGAAAAATTCCCTCCCAACCTCTTCTTCATTTTCCCCACAACTCTCTCATCTTTAATTTCTTCATCCATTACTCCACTTAGATTGCAATTATTTCCATCACCAATTTCATTATAATCATTAAAGAGTTATCAATCACCCATATGATTTTGATTGAATGTAATTGTAACTCTTTGTCTGTTACAAATGACGACTTAACCAAGTTTTGAACTTACATTGTGTAGTCCACTTTATCTAAATAGAAATTTAAAATGTTAATATGGATGCAATAGTTTAAAAAAAAAATTAACTTAAACACAAAATTATAAAAGTGTAAAAGAGATATTTTAAAAGTTAAATGATAGATTAGAAACTTAAATAATTAAAATTTAAAGACTACTAGACTAAACTTGGTTAGTTGGGTTTTAGTTTTTGTTATCCAATTTTTTTTAAGTGTTTTTTTTCATTATCATAGTCTTAGAATAGTTCCTTGTTTTCAAAGTAAATAGATTAAGGATTTTACATTACATTTTTCTTTTGTTTTGAAATGAAAAATATATAGAATTTAAATATTTTCAAAAGTATTTTTTATAATTTAAATGTTTGTTTAGATGCTCTTTTAATTGGTGGGAGCACAAAAATAACTATCTCTTTTGTGGTTACATTTAAAAAAATCATTTTTTAAAAAAATATAACAAATCAACAAAATATTTACACTGCGTTAAATAATTTTGAAAACAGAAAAAGTCTACAAACATACAATATAAAATACCAAAATTATCCTAATCAACATGTGATAAATCGATCATACGATCGTATAGCGTAGATTTTGATACACGATCTCGAACATACCAATCTCCGAGATGCCCCAAGATGAAAGAATTTTGTCTTTAATTCATTGATTATCAGGCATACAATATAACGAGATGATCCAAATGAAAGATAGAAGTGTAGATCTACACGATCCTATACTTCATTTTAAACGATGTCTTTCAAATTTAAACAATCGCGTAGATCATGATAAACGATCGCGAACTTTAGTTGCTCCGAGATCCCCCAAGATGAAAGAATACTACCTTTAATTCATTCAATCTCAAGTATATAATGCCCTAAGATGAAAGAATTCTTCTTTTAGTTATTAGATCTCGGGCCATAGTGGCAACTGAGATGACCCGAGATGAAAGAATTTTATCTTTATTTTATTCGATCTTAGGCATACATTGTCCAAAGATAAAAACATTATACTTTTAGTTATTCAATCTCGGGCCTTAATTGTATCGAGATGGCTCGAGATTAATAAATTACAAAAAAGATATAAATCACAAGGACATATATGGAATTTATGAAAAAATAATTACAGGTCATAAGATTTTTTTATTTTGTTATTCCGGTCGTAAATATTTTGAATTTTGTTAAGTTTTATGTAAATTACTCTGTGAATTGAAAAATGTCTAAACCTACATTTTTATGATTCATATGTAAAAACTACCCTCCCTTCAAATTGTGGGTTTTAAGTAATATGTAACCAACAAATTCAATCACTACAATTAGGATATCTACTAAACACATATAAATAGAGATAGACGAATAATAATGTGATAAAGTTGGTGTTTTATGATATAGACAAAAATATTATCAAGCATAGAAGATATGTTTCAATGTAGAAAATGTATTTTATAGTTTATATACGGACAAAAACATGTAATTGAAAGTAGTAGGACGTTTTTAAATGTATACATATAAAAAATATATATATATATTTGTAGAGTAGATTCGAGAGAATAACTAAGTATACAAAAATTCTTCATTCTCCTCACTTCTCCAAAATTTGGTTAGGCGTTTTTTTAATATTACCAACAATCTACATTGAATATTTTAGATAGTTATATTTCAAAAAAAAAAAAAAAAAAGGTATATCTAATATACAATCATCTTTTGCACAACCTAACTAACATCTAATAAAAATATATCATGTTTGGTACAATCTTGATAAGTAAAGAAGAGATGTGATGTTGCCTATACCTAATCATTGTTTTTCTACTAATTTTTTCTTTTTCTAATACATTGTATAATTTTTATTTTCATTAATTTTAAGTTGTGTTATTGTTGTAAAAACGGGGTGCAATCGAATACGATAATTGAAAAAATATAATATTAAAATAATATAATATATAATATAATATAAATTAATGAAATTAATTAATTAATTAAGAAATTAAGAAAATTTATTTCTTCTCCACTTTCTCCTTCTTTCACCGAATTCTGAACAATATTGTTCATACTTACAAACTCACCAAATGTCATTATTTATAGACAATTTGGCAAGTATGAGATGAGTTACATGGCCACTAAGGGTGAATCTCTTTATAGATACATGACATAAGTGTTAGATGATTGATGGGAACATGTGGCTATGTAGCCACTAAGTACACTAATGGACATCTACATTATTATATTTATAATCCTCTCCCTTAGATGCTCATTACATATATGAAATATGTCTCGTTAAAATCCTACTATAAAAAAAACCAACGGAAAAAATATTTTAATGAAGAAAAAAGAGTACATATTTCATATATACTTATAAAAATAAAATTTACTCCCCCTCATATTAACATCACTTAAGATATCTAAATCGTCGCATTTCAATGTTGTGCACCAATTTTTCAAAAGTTGCAGTACGTAGTGATTTTGTAGATAAGTCTGTCATATTACCCTTTGAACAAATTTGTTGTACTGTGATGTCGTCATTTTCTTTAAGATCATGAGTATGGAAAAGTTTCGGTGAAATGCGTTTTGTTCTATCACCTTTAATATAACCTCATTTTATTTGAGTTACACATGTCGTGTTGTCTTCGTATAATGTTGTTGGAAGGAGTTTACTAGAAGACAAACCACATGATTCCTGGATATGTTGAGCCATCGCTCTTAACCATATATATTCTCGGCTAGCCTCATGAATTGTAAGAATTTCGGCATGATTTGAGGAGGTGGCTATTATGATTTGCTTTATTGATTGTCAAGATATAACAGTTCCTCCACATATGAATAGATAACCTGTCTAAGATCTAGCTTTGTGTAGATCAAATAAATATTCAGAACATGGAAAATCAACTAGGTCAAAATTTGATTTATTTGAATAAAATAATTCCATATCAATTGTTCCTTGGAGTTAACGAAATATATGTTTAATTTCATTCCAGTGTTTTTTTGTTGGAGAGGAACTATATCTAGCTAATAAATTTATTGAAAATGAAATATATGGTTTAGTATTATTAGCAAGATACATAAGTACACAAATTGCATTAAGATATGATATTTCTGAACCAAGGAGTTCTTCATTATGATTATCAAGGTCGAAATATATCTTTCTTCACATCTAGTGAACGAACTCGTATTGAAAAGTTCAATGGATGTGCTTTATCTATATCAAATATTTTTAAAACTTTTTCTATATAAGTTGATTAATGAACAAATATTTCATCTACTAGATGCTCAATTTGTAAACCAAGACAAAATTTTGTTTTTTTTAGATCTTTCATCTTGAATTCTCTCTTAAGATACTCTATTGCCTTTGAAAGCTTTCGGGAGTTCCAATTCTATTTAAATCATTAACATATACAGTTATAATAGCAAATCCTGACTGTGATTTTCTTTATAGAAACGCATGAACATATTAGATTGTTTTGATATCCTCTTTTCAATAAATATTCACACAGACAATTGTAGTACCACATGTATCCTGATTGTTTCAATTCATATAATGATTCCTGTAACTTTATTGGACATAATTCTCGAGAACTTGATTTATATGTTTCGGATATCTTAAGTTCTTCTTGGACTTTTATATAAATATCATTATCAAGATATTCATATAAATATGTTGTGACAACATCCATAAGATGCATGTCCAGATTTTCATAACAGTCAGGCCAATTAGAAATCTTAATGTGATTGCACCACAATCGGAGAATATGTCTCCTTATAATCAATACAAGTCTTTATATCTTGTGATCTAATTATTTTCATTTCTTTTTTGCACAAATACCCATTTATGTCCCATAGGTTTGACATCTTTTGTTGTTTGGACTATTGGTCCAAAAACCTGATGTTTGGAAAGTGAATTTAATTATGCCTCAATTACTTCTTTCCACAAAAACCAATATTTTCTTTGCCAACATTCTTTGATCAATTTTGATCCAGAATCCTCATTTTCGAATATAATATCAAGAGCAATATTACATGCAAAAATGTTGTCAACAACTACATTAGTTTGGTTCCATCTTTTTCCTATTATGACACAATTTATCTAGATCTTATTATTATCCTCAGTTGTTTTCTCTTCTTCGACATTTTTGTCAGAAGTCAAATTTTGAATTTCCTCTGGAACATCCACATCCTTAGTAGAGTTATTGACTCGATTTCTTTTACGATGATTTTTATATTTTTAACCTACTAGTCTACCACGCTTCTGGCGTGTTCTAGATTCATCAATGACAATATATTGTGTTGGGATATCAATCTTTGATGGGATATTTGCAGCTGCTATATATGATTTAGTTACTTTCTTTGCATCTACAAATGCATCTGATAATTGATTTGCTAAATTTTGCAAATGAAGTATGTTGGTGGAAAAAAATGATAGTACATGGCCAAAATAGGAAGTGATTGAGCCTTCCTCAACCATGGAGAATGGGAAAATTTTCCTTTTTTACCTCCTTAAAAAATGTGAATAATTTGTGGCCACATATTAATATTATTATTCGTCTCTTACCCTCACACTTCCCCTATGAAAACTCATTATCCCCTTCTTTTTAACATAACAACAAAAGTCTTTCTCTCATATTCTTTCTGTTCACAAAGAAAAAAAAATCTTTTAGTATTTCTTTCTTTATTTTTTTGAGCGCATTAAGTGTTCATTCTTCATTGTTGTTTCCGTTAAGTCCAAGTGTTGTTTCCATTAACGCAGAACGTTGTTTTATCTTGCGGACTACGAGACTGTAACAATTGCTAGCACTAGAGTAGAGTCCTAAAATGTCTTAAAAAAACATGTTCCGCGACGCAATCTAACAACTGACAAGCTTCGATTTTACAAGTTTCGATATTCTAACGAAGTGTTCCAGCAAAGCGGTTTCAATAATTCTAAGACGGTTATGCACTGCTACCATGCACTACAATAAGTTGATGTTTTTCTGATGCAAGACGCGTCAGAAAAAGGAAAGAATGGTGCCAGCAAAAGTTCTCCTAATGTAATCCTGCACATTAGGATGATTGTAGAGAAACTCACGTCGGGAGATCCATTCCTGATGAACAAAGATCACAGCGTCATGAATTCCCATCCTCCAATGCCCATTTTTTCGATGATGGAGTCACGTTGGGGAAACATCACTCCCAACGTCAACCTGTGACATCGGGCGTAGGACTCTACCTATGTAACTACAAGCGTCGGAAGAAGAGTTCTTACCGAAGCCTTTTCCTCAGTTGATGCCAACTTATGGCAGGAAGCTATTAATGACAAAATGGATTCTCTTGAATCAAATAGAACTTGGCACAAATTGAGCTTCCCCCTATTTGCAAAGCAATAGGCTAAAAGTGGGTTTTAAGAAAGAAACTCAATTTTGATGGGTCAGTTGATAAGTATAAAGCTAGGCTAGTAGCAAAATGTTTTAGGCAGAGGGAAAACATAGACTTCTTTGACACATTCTCCCCAGTAACTAGAATCACCTTAATTAGAGACATGTTTTCAATTGCTGCCTTAAACAATCTCTCAGTACATCAGATGGATGTTAAGACTGTGTTCCTAAACAGTGATTTAGAGGAAGAGATTTACATGGAACAAACTAAAGGTTGCATAGTCCATGGTTAAGAATCTAAGGTCTGTAAGCTAGATAAATCCCTCTATGGCCTAAAACAAGCTCCAAGCAATGGCATGAAAAGTTTGATAACTTAATCATGTCTAAAGGATTCAAAGTTAATGAAAGTTATAAGTGCAATTACTATAAGTTCAAGAATGGCTTATGCACTATTGTATGCTTATATGTAGATGACATGTTAATCTTTGGATCAAACTTGCAAAAATCAATGTTGTATGCAAATTTTAACATGAAAGACTTAGGAGAAGCTAATGCAATCCTGGGTATTAAGATCACTCGGTCTAAAATAGGAATTTCTTTGGATCAATCTTCTTACATAGAGAAAATTTTGAAGAAATATAACTACTTTGAAAGTAAACCAGTTTATACATCCTAAGATCATTGGTGACAGTGTTAATCAATCTGAGTATACGAGCATCATAGGTAGTCTGAGATACGTTGCTAATTTCACTAGGCCAGACATAGCTTATGTTGTAGGGTTACTATGTATGTTTACTAGTAGACCTAGCCTAGAACACTGGAGAGTGGTAGAAAGAGTCACGATATACCTTAAAAAAACTTATAACCTAGAATTACATTACAGAAAGTTTCCCACTGTTCTAAAAGGGTACAATGATGCTGATTGGAACTCCCTCTCAAATGACACAAAGGCTACAAATGGCTATATTTTTAATATAGCAAGAGGAGTTGTCACTTGAAAATCTAAGAAACAAACCATTTTAGCACTGTCTGCGATGGAATCAAAGATAATAGCACTAGCTACTACTAACGAAGAAGCAAGCTAGCTTCGAACCTTGCTATTAGAGATTCCCACATGGGAGACCGATACTAGCCATACTGATCCATTGTGATAGTACAGTAAGAGACGGCAAATAAGTAGTAAGCACAGTACCATTAGAGAGTTTCTCACTACTAGTGCAATTATACTAGATCACGTACGGACTAATGATAACTTGGCTTATCCTTTGAAGAAAGGACTAGCTAGAGAGAAGGTTTTTCAGAACCTCAGAAAGAATGGGACTCAAAGCTACAGAAAAACGAATTGATTTTGAGGCAAATCCAACTTGAAAGACTGGAGATCAATTTAATGGGTAATAACTAATCACAAATGATATGAAGAGAATAATGTTAGAACACTAGGAGTTCCATTCTTATGATTAGCATGATAGAAGCTAAAGAAAAGGTTGAACTTAATGAATTCTATACTTGATGTCAAGTGGGGTATCTAGCTACAGGAGTACTCCTGATCGATTCACCTTTGTGGAAGTGGAAGTGAGGGTCGTTTTCTATGGAATTTTAGACAAATTCTCTAGAGCATCCACTAAACTGGAATATATATGTAAGGTCTTAAAGCACGAGCATTTTAGAACTTCACTTGAATAATGTTATGTGTCAATGCTACTAGAGGTAAAGTTCAAGACCAAAATTTACTTTACAATATTCTGATCATTGTCACTATGTAAAGGTTCAAGTCATAAGACACCTTTGCTTAAGTACAATATTACATTGCTCGATGAAAATATGTTCAAAAAAAAATTTCAAGTGGGGATTGTTGGTGGAAAAAAAAAGAATAATAATAGTAAATGACCAAAAATAGAAAGTGGTTGAGTCTTCCTCAACGATGGAGAATGGGAAAATCTTCCTTTTTTACCTCCTTAGAAAATGTGAATAATTTGTGGTCACATATTAATATTATTATTACTCCCTTACTCCTTACACTTCTCTCATAAAAATCCACTATCCCCTTCCTTTCAACACAACCACAACAAAAGTCTCTCTCATATTCTTTCTTTTCACGAATGAAAAAAAACATTTAGTATTTATTTCTTTATTTTTTCAAGTGTAGTCAGTGTTCTTTCTTAAGTGTTGGTATTCTGACGAGTTCAAGTGTTGTTTCCACCGACACAGAAGATTGTTTTATTGTGGAGATGATGAGGCTATAACAACTGCTAGCACCTAGAACAGAGCTACAAAACATCTTAAAGAAAGCGTGTTCCGCGACTCAGTCCAATAATTGACGAGTTTCAGTTTAGTAGATTTTGTTGTTTTAACGAAGTGTTCCAACAAAGCAGTTTCAACAAATTGTTTTCTGAACTTCAAGTTTACATTGATTTGTACAAGGATCTAAATGAGACAATAATGATACATTCCATGTAACTTCGTTTTCCAACTTCTTAATTTCTCCCCCTTAATGTTGAAAAATTTGTCTCATTAAAATGACAATTGGTAAATCATGCAGCAAACACATCACCCATAAGAAATTCAAGATATTTAATAATTGATGGGAAATCAAATTCAACATATACTCCTGGCCTCCTTTAAGGACCCATCTTAGTATGTTGTGGTAAAGTAATTGGAACATATACTGCACATCCAAAAATTCTCAAATGAGAAATATTTGGCTCATGGTCATATGTTAATTGTAATGGCAAGTACTTGCAATAAGGTGTTGGCCTAATACGCATAAGTGATGCAGCATGAAAAAGAGCATGTCCTCATACAGATGTTGGAAGTTTAGTTCTCATAAGCAAGGGTCTAGTAATTAAATGCAAATGTTTTATAAATGATTCTCCTAAACCATTTTGTGTACGAACATGAGCTATAGGATGTTCAGCACTGATCCTAATAGACATACAATAATTATCAAATGCTTGGGATGTAAATTTACCAGCATTATCAAGTCAAAAAAATTTTAATTGTATAATCAAGAAATTGTACTCTTAACTTCATTATTTGAGCAAGTAATTTTGCAAAAGCAAGGTTTCAACTTGATAATATAAGCACACATGCAACCATTTGTTGGATGCGTAAAATACTTAAATGGTCCACTTTGTGGGTTAATCGGTCCACAAATATCACTATGAATTCATTCAAAAAATATAGCTGATTCGATTCCTACTTTAGCTGGTGATAGTCTAATTATTGATTTCCCTTAAAATCAAGCATCACATAATAATTTATTAGATTGAAGAATCTTTTGGTTCTTCAATGGATGTCTATGTGAATTTTCAATAATTCTCCTTATCATTATGGATCATGGATGAGCCAATCGATTGTGCCAAATTGCAAATATGTCTGGATTCATGAATTTTAGGTTCACTGTTACATATGTTTCAATTACTCGTATATGAGTATAATATAATATCCATAAGATAAAACAAGCAACTTTTCTAAAATACATTTTTCATTTGAGACATTAGATATAATATAAAGATATTCTATTTCATTATTTTTATCAGTTTCAATATGATAACCATTGTAATGTATATATTTAAAACTCAATAAATTTCTCTTTGATTCACTAGAGAACAATGCATTGTCAATTGTGAATTTTTTTCCTCTAGGCAAAAAATATTTGCTTTTCCAAACCCTTTAATCAAGTTTGCAGAACTTGATATTGTATTGACTTTTGCTTCCAGCATTGTCAGTTTGGAAAAATATTTTTTACTTGTCAGTATTGTGTGCATAGTTGCACTATCTGCCAGACATATAACTTCATTGCTCATTTTTAAGTTATTCAACATAAGAAAATTATTCATGCTTCTTCGTTAAACAAAATAATTACAATCAGAAAATTTTAGAATATATATAAAAATGAGAAATTAAAAAACATTAATTATTAATTCATAAAAAAATACTTTTTATCAAATATGTCAATCTCTTCAGGAGATTCAAAATTTTACCGCATCCAAATTTGTCATACTGGATGAGCTAAAAATATATCTGTTTGATATGCAAAATTTTCTTCCACATTCTTTTCTTTTTATGATCATTATTTCATGTGATTCTTTTGAGATTGGGATGATTATAACAACTAACAACGAAAAATAATTACTTCTTATGACAATCGTCAAATTCACAACATTGACTTAAGGTAATGTGATTGTTTCAATTGGTCGAGATTGTTTCATCCACCGCTATTTAAAATTTACAATATTCATTTTAGAAAAATGTCGTTTCTTTAGTCGACTGATGTTTATAATGTTTTTTCTTTAATCGATTGATGTTTATTATTTTTCAACCAATAACATGTTATCTCATTCAACCACGAGAAGAAATTAGATAATATTCTTCAAAATATTTCTCTCGATATTGCTACTGCATGAGCATTTCGAAATATAGAATAATTGGTTTTTTATGTTCATATTCTTAATGACATTTCATTGTATCAAACTTTCATGATAAATAATTATTACTATTATAATCAAATAATAGATATTTAATATATATCAAACACGCAAAATAATATTTATTTTATTAATTATAACGAGTGGGGAAAAACTAGCATACCGTTAGGACGACCTACTTTTAGCGAAGGAGACGACCAGAGCTCGTGATGATAACGTGTTGTGAAGACGGGAAACAACCGAAATACGAAAACTAAGAAAATATAATATCAAAATAATATAATATATAAATAAGTGAAATAAATACATAAATGAAATAAATTAAAAAATTAAGAAAATTTATTTCTTCACCACTTTCTCTTTCTTACATGGAATTCTCACCAATATTGTTCATACTTACAAAAATCCATCAAACACCCACTATTTATTGGTAATTTGGCAAGCATGAAGTGGGTTACGTAGTCACTAAAAGTGAGTCTTTTATAGACACAAGACATGAGTGTTGGATGATCGATAAGAAAACATGTGGCTATATGGTTATTAAGCACACTAATGAACATCTACGTTGGTGTATTTATAATAGTTATGATTTAATCGAGTTGTGTTTGATTAAAAAAAAAAGATACGTGAAAAACATTCTCTCTTCTTCGGTGCATTTAAATAATCACAAATTGTATAAAGAAGTAAGGAAGAGAAAAATAAATATAAAAATTATTGAATGCACGTAACCAATGAAATGTATGCTTAAATAATATGAATACATAGGACCTTAGTTTATTATAAATCGTAATAGAAGATAACGAATTTTTTGGTTTTTGTGCATTTTGACCATTTCTACCACTCAACCAATTCCAAAATATTTTTTATATTTTCCCAATTTTTCGACATACAAAATAAATAAATAAAATTAAAATGGTCATCGTCAAAGTTTTTCTTTTTCAAGGAGTATGGTTGGAGAATAGATTTAAAATTCAAACTTTTCTTTATTTTTCTCCACGGAAAAAAATGTGTTTTTGATTGTTTTGTGTTCTTAGGAGAAAGTGTGACCTTAAAGTGGTCCATCTGAGTTTTTTAGGCATTTCCTATGGTTCGAGGTTTTTGTGGATTTGAGTTCTTTCTCAGCACGTTTAAGGAGTCTGATTGTGAAAACTTTATTGATGGGTTGCCCATTGTTTGGTGCGTATTGCCTTGTCTGTTAGGGTTTGGATGAGTTTTTTTTTATCTTTTTGTAACTAGATCTACTTTGAAGTTTGTGTTGTATTTTGGATGTTATCTCTGTCATTTTTAGAATGTAACGCATTTAGTTTTTAAATTTTGATTTTTGTTTCAATTTAGTCCTTAAGAATCAAAATGCTATAATTTTACTCTTAAAATTTGAATTTTGTTTCAATTTGGTCCATGAATTTAAAGATTTTGCATTTGCAATCTCATTCACTCATTAAATACTCTCCAACAAACATTAATGTCAATACATTTTTAATCTCATTCACTCGTTAAAGTAGTGAAATTTAATTAATTATAATTTATTTAATTATTTTAAATACATTAACAGTAAAGACAGAAAATAAGTATTTAGTAAAAATTTGTTAGAAAAATTCAAATATGAATAATAAAATTAAAAGTAAGAGATTGAAATGAAATAAAACTAAAAAACTAAAGTGTAGGCTAAATAGAAACTAGAGCAAGAAGAACTTAAAAGGGACTAAAATGTATTTTTATTTTAACTATTAGAATATTATTTTGAAGAATTTTTAAAAATAGTAGATTTTATAAAATATTTATAATATATAACAAATTCTATCATAGTCATTGATTGATATGCTATAGTGATAGAAAACTATATTTTGCTATAGTTTGTAAATATTTTAATTTATTTTGTTATTTTAAAAATACTCTTAATATTTATTTATTTGTTTTTTATTATTATATTTATATTATTATTAGAGTTGAACCACGAAGTTGACTTTCTGTTGCTTGTTTTTTTTTAAAAAATGTGCAATTGACTCGTACAAATTTGGTTTGATAATGATTTTAATTTTAATAGCATGTTTTTTTAAAAATAATAAATAATAAAGGAAAACGAGTTACTTGTTTATTTTTTTGTTCTCATTCATTTTCAAAACAACATTTTTAAATCTTATTTCCAAATTTTAGATGAACAAAAACTTATGATTTCTTTTATTTTCTTTTTCCCACAAAAAAAATTATGGATTTGTGTTCAAAGTTCAAACATGAAGTATACCTTTAGAAATTTTAAAGAGACCAAAATAAATAAATAATTTATTCACTTCAAGAATAAAGAAAAATATTATTAAATAAGTCATAATATGCTTCTCAAAAAAGTCATAAATATTGTGAAAACGAAAATTTTGAAAACTATCAAATTCATTCTATTTTAGTCCACGAACAGAAAAAACATAACTATTTTATCAATTTAACATTTTAAAAATAATGCTTTGAATTATTATCATTTTTTCATCCTTAATTATTAAACAATAAATAATATAATTTCAAAAGAAAATTATCTTAAATGTTAATATATGATAGTAGTTTTTTTTTTTGTTATGTTTGTAAATATTTATATATATATATACATATTTTTTGTTATATCTTAAACAAGTCCAACTTCAAACAACGACAAACTCAACATTTTTTATCTTTAGCTTAAAATTTTGGAAAATCTTGAAAAGGTGTAAAAGGAAAAATTGAATTGCAAATTTGATTAAAAAATTTTTAATTTTTTTCTTGCTACTAGATTTCTAAAACATAATACGATTCTGTTGTATGTAATTTTTTTAATTTATTAATATATTAAATATAAAATTGAATTTATGTCAAATGAAATTTAAAAATTAAAAAGTTCATTGAATGCAAAACTGGGAGTTCCAAAAACATAATAGAATTTACATTTTTAAAGTTTATGGAACAAATTTAAATACTAAACTTGCAATTTCATCCAAAAAAATATTTATTGTTCATTTAAATGTGTTGTCATTGGTAATAGTAGACATTGGACAACAAGAAAGGGAAATAATTTAAAAGAATTACTTGCAAAAGGACCTTTTAAATCTTAACACTATGCCAAAGTGGACATCTTAATAATCAAAATGACTTAATTAATTTATTGGTAAAGAGTATATAGATTATTATGGGTTTATAATTTTAAATGAAAATATTATTTTAATACTTGTGTATTTTTAAATGTTTAGTTCCTTTAAGTTAATTTTTATTTAAACCTGAAAATGCTAATAAAAATATAAAAGATAATATAATTTTTTACAATAAATTAGTAGTAGAGGCTAAAATTAAGATATATTATTTTGGGCATTTGAAAATACGTTACTAACTATGAAGATGACCAAAACAATATTTTAACCATAATTTTATTAGGGTTTTGTTTTATTTTCTTTCTTTTTCCCCTAAAATTAGTATGCAAATTAGTTGGAATGGATTAGTTCCACAAGAAAACTTATTTGCATAAAATGTGTTTGGGGGAAGGGTTACGTAGGTAGTGTTATGAAATTTATTTTTTTATAAAAAAATTCGTATTCTAAATTCAACACAAATTTCGTATATTTAATTTACCAAATTATCCTATTTTCGTAAAAATGTGACGACCATTTCACATATTTTTACGTAATCGTTACGTGCGAATAATTTATTGATTTTTTTAAAAAAATTTGTATTATAAATCAAATACACAGATTTCGTATAATTAATTTCTCAAAATGTCCTATTTTCGTGAAACATTTTTTAAATACAACGTCAATTTTTAACTTTTTGACGTAATTGTTACGTGCAAATAAATTATTGTTTAAAAAAAACATATTCTAACTCCAATACACAAATTTTGTATATTTAATTTACTAAATCATCCTAATTTTTGCAAAACAATTTATCTTAATTTATTTAAATACAATATGAAATTTTCAACCTTTTTTTAAGTAATTGTTATGGTTGAATAAATTATTGTTTTTAAAAGATAAAATATTCTCAGTTTTCTTCTTACCTAAACATTATGTTTTTTTTTCTTTTTAAATTAGAGGATTGTTGGTCCATGGAGCAACGAAAATGATAAAAAAAAAATATAATGAATCAATGAAATATATAAAAATAAGGAAGAGGAAAGAGAAAAAAAGTACATTTTGAAAAGTATGAGCATAATTTGGTAAAAAAATTAGATTCAAAATTTGAATTTCAAATATGGTCGTTAAATTGATTTTTTAAAAAGAAAATTCTTATACATTTAAAGTTTAAATACTTTCAAAAAATATATATTTGTTATACATTTTTTAAGTTATTTAAGGATTCAAAAGTTATTTAATTTAATATTAAATCATCGATTTGATTTTGTTTTGATTTTTTTTATAAATTTAATAAAATTCATTTTTTAGAATTTATTTAATTTAAATTTATCAGATATAGTTTAGATACAGATAGATTAGTTTTAAAATAAAATATTTGAAAAGGAGAAAAACAAATAAAAAAAAAAGAAAAACAAATAAAAGACATGAAATAATAATTTTTTTTTAAAAAAGTTAAATACGAGGGTAAATGCGTAAACTAATGATAATTAGTATTTAATTAAAATTAATTTCATGAATAAAGTAAATCAAAAATAATATTCTTTTAAGATTATTAAATTAATTAAAAATAAATAACATTTGATAAATAAAAGAGTAAACTTTTTTTTTAAATGAAATAATAAAACTATGGGAAGTTGAAAATATAAGATTATGAGGAGTTGAGGAAGGATTGAGAAAGAAGAGAGAGAAAGAAGAGGGGTTATGATAAACCTAAAACAAGGGTTATGATAACTCTTCCTTCCCCAAACAAGGGTTGGGTTGCCATAACCTTAAGTCCATAGTGATAACCCTTCCCCCAAACGTCCCCTAGGTGATTAATTATGCAATATTAATTTATCCATTGACGAGAAAAATTCGAGGTTATTATATGTTAAGTCTTGAACAATATGTAATTGACATACAAAATGGAACATGTTCAAAAAATAATCTAAAGATCTATAGATATATATAAGGTTGAGAGTAGGATCATTATAGCACTTTGGATGCGACTCATTTTATAATAGTAATAAATCTTTCTAAAACTTGTTAATTGATGAGATTAATATTTCATAGAATGATCATGTGTGACTCGATCTCAATCCCAAATGTTTTATGAACTCTTATTTGTGAGATTGGTTTTTTATGATATGGAGAATTAAATTATATGAATATGATTCAAATTAAATATATAATGAAAGAATTAATTATTTGATAGGATCCAAATAATAAAGTGAAGAATTAATTACAATTAATTTGAATTTAATTTAGATAAGATTTGATTGGAGATAATTAAATAACTAATTTAAAAATGTCTAGAAAGGTTGTTATAATAGAGTTATGAGTAAGTATAGACTTTACAAAGATACTCTCTCTAAAAATTCTTTCAATTTTTTTAGAAAAGTTCAAAGAAAATGAATTCTTCTCATTCCATTTATTCTTTTAGGTTTTGATTTTTGCCAAGGAAGATCTTGTGAAAATAGAAGATTCAAGGAGACAAACAGTTTTATAAGAGAGTTTTTGCTGCAATTGTGGGTTGGCAGAAACTACGTTGCTTTTCAGTTTTCTTTTTTCTTTTTCTTTTTTTTGTATTTTCAATTATTTCAAGAATTTTATCATTGTAACATTTTAAAACTTAATTATTGAATAAATTGAAATTAAATTCAAAAACTTATAAATTAAAATCATAAAGTTAAATTTACTTTTGACATATTTTTAAAATGACTCCCAAATACGATTTTAATTGTGTTTAAAATCAATTTTAATGATCTGAAAATTGCATTTAGGAACGTAAATATTTTAAATTAACTTTTAGTGATCAAAGATACGTGTTTTCTTAGTGATTTTGAACCTAACAAATACTTTTTAAAAATATGTTTTCTTGGAGAAAACTACAAGTTGATAGTCTTTTTTCAGCCTAAAAGTGTGGAGCTACGAAGGGATACAGAAAGAGAAATATGGATTGGAATTTGGATAGGGTAGGAAG
>JBBPDI010000009.1:14833478-14849799 GCA_037974545.1 Cucumis variabilis | reverse complement strand
AGAAGGAGAAGAACGTAAAAGAGAAGTTGTCTTGAAGAAGTTTGTATGACTATAGGACTTTTATTTATGTTAGGTGGTGGACTTTGGAACTTCTATGTTGTAAGAATTATTTTTAATTGACTTCAAAACTTCAATGTTATTTGAAACTTCTATGTCTCTATTTTTAACTTCATAAGAATTAATTTAATATATGTTTGAAACTTTGTAGAATTAATATTTATATGCATTAGCAGTTCGGTTTTGATTCGATTTTATTCATACATAAGCGGTCCGGTTTCCATTCGGTTTGACACAACTGAGCAGTTTGGTTCGGTTTTAAATTAGATTTTTTTTCATTTTTCAATTCGGTGCGGTTTTAGCTTCAAACCGAACTAATCCAAATCGCGAACACCCTTACTCAAAATGGTATCACATATCTTGTCTTTAGAGAGTGGTTAATAACCGTCTGGGACAGGTTGGGACTAAAATTTTAAGATTTGATTATGCACAATACAAGTTTGTAAGTTGAGATATGATTAGAATTAAAATAGAAAGTATAACAAAGAGTTTTCATAAACGTACAAAAGTATCCGCTGCTGCCTGTGAAACAAACTTGTCAGTCCTATTGACGTGCATTTCTCGAAACAACTCGATACGGTCCACCTGATGACCATGTTCTTCGGTAGCTCATTCTATCATTGAAGGAACGACTTTAATCCATTCTTGTGGTTGTAAGGTTGCTTTGCTTTATCAACCTTACAAATATTTGATTGCTTTTACATTCAAACAATCATCAAAACGTTAGATTCAAATAATAAATTAAATGAAGTACTGTTAATTGATTTTAAGGTTGACAATATAAATTATTTGAAACTATCGAGTCATGTGATGGTTACAAAGAAATTGCCAATCTTGGTGGCGGGTTTGTAAATGCTTTTTCAGGATCGTTGTACTTCTTGAAATGTCGGGGGTTATCTCTACTGAATTCCTTCCACATGCTGAGGATTTGATGTGCAACAAATTGATTAAGTGTTGGATCTTCGAGATCAAGCATAAACCATTGCTACAAAAGAAATAGGTTGGAGATTAGCCTTCTACATACAATGTTCAACATAGATATATGTAGAAAAATTACAAATTTACTGCTAGGCCACCCTTGACGACCTTAATATACTCTCGAGGTACATTAACCCACTTTAGGGTCTAGATCGAAAACATGTCTCACGTTAACTCATAGAGCGTGCAGCTGGAACAAGGGACGTGTGACAAGATAGCCTACCCCTCATGGGGGATTGAAATGGGATCGTCCTATTCTGCTATACATACCTCTCCAACTCAATGTTTTGGAATTGATGTCATCTCCTCGAAGTAGGAGTGGGAGAAGGTTGAGTGGGATCTAGTAAAATACACACTATTAGATCGGCCAGTAACCATAATTACAAGTGTTTAGGGTAACAAAACTAACCTGAAGTGTCGTCCACCGAAGTTGATCCTCCCGCGTTATCTAACGTGTCCAAGTTCAGATACACATCAGCCTCATGGACATCGCTCGAAAATGACATAATTCCTGCAAACATACAAACCAACAAATGTTAAACAAATGTGAGCATTGCAAACTAAATGTATTGAAAAATGACTAATGTGTATACATGAAGAAGACATTGTTATTCATTGTCGCTTGACCCACTTTGATGTGATGATGATTGTTCATCATCATTGTCTATGAAATTGTTCACGACATGACGCACATATGATCTTTCCACCACTGTAGGATCAACTTCAATCATGCACAGAATGACACCCTCAATCATGTTTACGTCCACACGATGTCTGATGACGATGTCCAATATATTAAGTTGGTCATTTTTAATATCTTTCATCTCTGGTACGTTCCATACATGTTTATTTTGTACCACTTGAACAATTTTCCAATTGGTACCATTTTAAAGGTCCTTGAGATAGAACATTTTATGTGTCTGACTTGCAAGAATCATCGATTCTTCAGCGAACAAAAAATGAGATGTGTTTATTGATTTGTAGCCTAGTTCCACGTGTGTCCTATAGTTTTTATTGTTGTCTGTATCAAACCATCTACACTTGAATATCCAAGCACGTCATCTAAATGAATATTGAATATGCAACATTTCATCCAAAAACACCATACAAATTATTGTTGGCACTGCCTTCACTACCTTTACCGACTACCATGACTCTACTATCCTGTGATATGCGTTGGGAATTATGCTCTAAGTGTGAAATCATAAGCCACCGACAATGCATCAACAGTAAGAGTAAACATCTAGTGAATGTCCCATTGGAAGTGAGAAGAAATCTTGAGAAAGGTTTGAACTCTCACGCATTTATGCTATAACTTGAAATGTGTGTACATGAATATAAAGTAGTGCATGTACGAATTCTCGAAGTCATTTACTCTATATACCTGAGCTTTGAACCACTCAGGAAATGATCGTTAAAGTCTTTTAAAAATTTTAGAAATGGTTTCACCCTGACGACGTATCAACCTCAAGTGTTTCCAAAAGTACATAATTGTGAGTTTGTATGACGACAATAACAAAGACTTTAGATATCGAATAATGGAAGTATGAATTGATTATGGTAGAAATGCTTGCTTGAGGCTCTGCCATTTCATCCTTATTATTGAGGATGTACCAATGAAATAGTCATTTCTCTACTTGTGATATGCTTAAAAAACGTGACTCTCCCGATGGTCATACTTTCTGAAAAACACTTCAGAATTCACTCGTCCTCTGAAATGCTATCATCATTTCATTCATCTCTGGTGGATTAAGTCTCATTCCCACTTATATACCTTGAATAAAAAGTATTTGATTCATTCATCAGATATCTTCTGTAATAGACTGCTCAAGACGTGCTTTGTTACGAACATATTGTTTTAGTGTACGAAAATTTCTTTCAATGGGATACATCTAAGTGTAAGAAATAGAACTAACAACCTTGGTTTCGTATGGTAAGTGAACTACAAGGTGTACCATTACGCTGAAAAAAGCAGGTAGAAATGCTTTTATCGTCCTGACGCACAAATCATGAAAAAAACTACACAGTTCAGTAATAACGATGTAGACATTTCTTGGTAAGAATGGTCGAACACCAATTGGTAGAAGTTGGTGTAACAAAACATGTCAGTTGTACATTTTGAGACTTCATATTTTTTCTCGTTTTTATTCATACATTGTGAAATATTAGAAACGGATCTATCGGAAAACTTAACTGCTTTGAAGAACTTGGAAAACTCAACCTGTTCGTTGCTAGTCAACATGTAGCTTGCATGTGGTTTCACCATTTTATTATCGATTTCTATCAAATGTAAATTCTAATTTCTTATTTTTAGATCTTGTAGATCCAACCAGGCATTCATGGTATTCTTGGTTTTTCTTTAATATTTAACAATGTACGAATCAAGTTGTCACATACATTCTTTTCAATATGCATTACATCAAGTTTGTGACAAATAAGTAGTCTCAACCAGTAGGAAAGATCAAAGAAAATACTTTTCTTAGTCCAATTAAGAGCTCTTTTTCTTTTTCTACCTTTTGACGAAGGATGTTTACTCATAACTGAAAACTCCAACGAATCATGTTGTTCCAAGATTTATTGGTCATTCATTACCACTGGAGGTGCCATACGCTCTATATTTTGCATTATGTAGCCTACTTCTACGCCAAAGTGTTATTTGGGAGATAACGTTGATGTCCCATGAAAGTTATTTTTTCTCTTATCTCGAACGACGATCTATCCCACATGCAAATAGGACACGCTTGATATCTCTTCGTACTCCATCCAGATAGGTCACCATATGCTGGAGAGTCATTAATTGACAACAACAATGCTACAAGGCTGCATACAACTAAAAACACTGATCCATAAGACAATCATATGTATGCACACCAAAAGTCCAAAGTTTTTCAGCTCCTCAATCAATGGTTGTAAGTACGTATCAATTTCCCTACCAGGAGATTTTGGACTAGGAATGAGCAATGACATGAAGAAGTTTGACTCTTTCATACATTTTCATGGTAGAAAATTGTAAGGAATTAACACCACAGGCCACATACTGTAAAAGGTACTCATATGACCGAATAAATTAAATTTATCCGAAGCTAACTCCAAAAGAATGTCCTGTGGCTCTAAAACAAAATCAGGAAATTCAGAATCAAATTGCTTCTATCCTTCTGCATCAATAGATGTCTCAATACATCCTTTATTTTCACTCGTTTATCTTTATGTCATCTTATGTGTGTCGAGCTTTCTTGTGATACAAACAAAAGTTGTAATCTCGACACCAACGAAAAGTAGCACAATTGTGGTAGGGTGCACGTGGGGGAAAGTTTAAATTAAAAATTCTTTCTGTGACGTAACATTGTGTGCGTCAGCAAAAGGTGATCAATGGTGACATACCTTTCGTCAACGTTGTTTCTGGTGTTGCAATTCTTTTGATTTCTTGTAGTGTACACATAATATAAATACACACATTACACATACATTTTTCTAATATATACATCTATTTTTATAATTAAAAAAAAACTAATCTTGCATTGTAGGGCGGTGGCAGTCGGTGACGAGGGAGAACGAACAACTGTCGCCGGCGGAGACACCAACGGTGAAGCGAGGAACGACGATAGACGAACGGCGACAGACGAATGTTGCTTCTTTGTTTTCTTTCTCCTTCGTGCATTATGTGTTCTGGGAACACAAAGCAACAAGTAAGAATTGTCGACGTAGTTCGAATAGGTCAGCTAATAGACCTTTTTTCGACACCATAAAGTGAAACATTGGCATTAGTATAAACCAAGGCTGACTTTTCACTAATGGCGTCGAGAAAAATTAATCTGGAAAATTTATTACTAACCTTCTCCGATGTGGTCAAAGTGTATATCGTCCATCTCGACGTTGGGAATTCTCGGGTTTTTGTAGTGTACAGGGCTATAAGTCTAGAAATCTGTGAGAAAATTTGGCTCCATAAGGTGTTTGATATTCGCCAGGATTATGAAATGCCTATGAAGCTATTCTGTGATAACAAGGCGACTATTAGTATTGCTAATAACCTAGTCCAACATGACATAATCAAACATGTGTAGATTGATAGACATTTTATCAAGGAGAGACTAGACATGGTAGTATATGTATTCCTTACACACCCTCGAGCCAAAAAATCATTGATATTCCGACAAAAGGGCTCTTCAGACCAAGCTTTGATTCTTTTGTTAGCAAGTTGGATCTTTCCAACATTCACATCCCAACTTGAGAGAGAGTGTTAGAAATAGCGGTCTTGTTACATGTTGAAAGCCCAAAGGTAGTTTTGTAATTTTCTTTATCATAATTCTTATTTCTTTTTATTAGGTTTGTGTTGCCTATAAAGTTCCCATTCTTGTACAATGATTTACATAAGAAAATAATTTGAAATATTTGCAACGTGGTTTTTCTCCATTCACTAGAGTTTTCATGTAAATTTGTGTTTGTTCTACATCTCTACTTGCAATAAAACACAATGTTATTAAAACAATATGTGACAAGATAAAAGACAAAAAAAAAATAAATAAATAAAGCAATATGTACACGAGAATTGTTAATCTAGTTTTGTGTAATTGTACATACATCTAGAGAGTAGTGATTACTTAACCATACATACTATCAATAATCACACTAAACTTAACTTACTACTAATGAAGATTTTAGGCTCTCCCCAAACTTGAGGCTCTTATTAAATTATACTTCATGTGTTTAGGTTTCTTTAAACTCGAAACTTCTCCCCTTGAAACAATGCAAATCTTTCCATCAACATCTTAGATTTTCCTCAAGAAAATTAATTTCTCAAACCTAAGCTTAGAACAGGACACTCACAAATTTTTTCAATATGTCCTAAAACACCAATAAATAAATAAATATGTATATTTACATATATATACACAACTAGAGTTTATCTTTTGCAATGCCTTTAATTGGTTTGGATAAGTAAATCTTTTTGGTGAAAGCGTCTTGGATTGGTTCAATGTATCATTCAATTACCATAAGAGTTGAAAATCAACGAAGTTTAATCACTGAAAAAAGGAAGAAAGGAGTTATCAACTTGATGTATTGATCACAAGCTAAAATAATATTAAAAGGAAGTTGAAAATTAGCAAAAAAAGATTATTTTAGTTGGAATTTGGGAACTGTTAAAAGGCTGCAATAGCAATAATAATCCCAATTACAATGAATCTATCTATCTATCTATATTTTCTTTTAGCCAACCTTGATTGACCAATAACACATTTTGGAGTCTGTTCTTTAAACTCCATAGACATTGTGGGCTTCCTTTGCCTCTTCTTTGTCTTTTCAATTATTAAATATTATAATTGAAAACTTTATGTTACATTTTATTTACCTCTTCATAGATCATAAGGAGGGATCCAATGATTCTTTCCATTTCCTTCCCATCCCCATTATCATTTTTATATTAATATTACATTTAATTTTACTTCCAATTATTTTGTACTCACATTCAATATTATTTTCTTCTTAGACAAAGAAAAAATATATTTATTAATAAGGTTAAATTATATAAAAAAAATGCTCATAAACTCGGTGGTGTTTTGTGCAATAAATGCTCATAAACTTTCAAATTTTTTAAAATGTTTAAACTTTTGAAAATGGTTAAAAAATACCTTTATTTTTAATCTTGAATAAAGCCATTAAAGTTTTGTTTTAAAAATTCCACAGTTTAAGTTTTATAAATACTTAGACAAAAGAAAATTAAAAATATTTATATACCAAATTTCTTAGAACCTGTAATAAAAGGTGTTAAAAACTAAAATTTTAAGTTAAAACTATATTTTAAATTTTCACTGATATTTTTGTTTGCACGAGATTTTCGTAGGAACATGCTTCATGGAGTGAAAATTGTGTTGATGTTGATTATGATGCGATGTGGTTCATTTGTTAGTATTTGATCCTCTGATTCTGATCTCTCAATTGTATCTTCAAAGGTGGTCGGCTTCAATAGTTAGGGAGTTCTTGGGAGAATACTCTCTAAATGATCTTTTAAAGTAAAATTTTCTATATCCCTTAAATGAGGTGAACTCCTCTGTTTATAGGATCATTTGGTGGACTTCATGAGCTTGGGTTTTGGTGGCCATTGATCTGACTCATGGACTCAATTATATGGATTTAGGTCATATTTAGCATTTGGTTTAAATTAAGCTGTTTTTCTTCTTCTTCTTTTTTTTGTTCAATTAAACTTTAGCCTAAATAAATAATATTTAATTGAACCAAAATAATTAACTTGATTCAACGGTCATGATGAAAACCGTGACTCATCAAAATTTATGTCTTCAATTTCAATTTGAAACACTTGTCAACTTTTGATTAATCCTAAATTCTATTATTTGTAATTTTTGCCGTTAATTTGATAAATGACTTGACAATTTGTGATTGGTCCAAAATTTCTCGTTCAACAATGTCGATATTTATATTGATATTTTCACATTTCCATGAGTTCGAAATTGATAGAAGTGAGAATCGATATTGATAGAAGGGAAAATCAATATTTTTATCACATCTTTAAAAAATTCACAAATGAAAAATATAAACATCAAAATAAAACTAACATAATATAATATAAATAAGGGGATTTGTCAAATATAGCAAATTTGACATTATTTACAACATATAGCAAAATTTTCAGATTCTATCAATAATAGATATTGATAGCCACTGATATGCTTCTATCAGTGACATTGATAAACAGTGATAGAAGTCTATCAGTGAGTATCATTGATTGAATCCAAAATTTTGTTATAGCTTGTAAATATTATAATGTATTTTGCTATTTTAAAAAATACCCTATAAAAGATAGACATGTTTACTTATTTGAAAATAATAAAGTATTTATTTAATGTTTGAATTTATTTTTTGAATTTATTTTTTGAATTTATTTTTATAATTTTTTCATAAATATCTATCGAAATTAAAATTTCTATAAAATTAAGACTTTGATACATTCATCAAATTGATATTTTAAGCTCTGGTTAAGACATAAAATTCTACAAAATTTCACAAAGTTTCAAAATAAAAAAATTCTCCTTAAAACATACTACAACAATAATTAGCAAAAAAAAAAAAAAAAATCTCACACTAATAGATTTATCAAAATATCATTATATGTTAATAGTCAACTACATTTTTCTTTGACAAATAACTAAATGTTAATTACAACAATAACTACAGAGATTAGTTGTGTTCGTGATCTAATATCAATGTATGTTAATAGTCAAATAATTTAAACTTAAAATTTAAGTTTTATTTTTGTTGGTAATAAGGGTGTTTTTAAACACTTTTTAAAAGTTTAAGGAGGACAGTTTTATAAACTTTTAAAAATTTATAGATATTTTTTTTGTACAAAGTTTAGAGCCATCTTTTTTTTTTATTAATTTTATTTAACCTACTAACAACAAAAAGGAGTGTCTACAAACAAAACATATCTTTCACTTTTAAAAGGGTTGGAGACTGTTAGATAGCCTCCAAGGGATGTTTGATGAGCGGTTATGGAATGAGTTTGTGTTGTAATATAATCCAAATGGTGATATCAATAAGTTATGCACTAGTGTCATTTGTATATACTTTGGTATAAGTATAATTGCAAATATATCAATTAATTTCAAAGGATTAACATATATATAAACATTTATTAAAAAAATTACAAACATAGCAAAATCTATTAAAGTCTGTCACTAATATATCATATTGTAAATATTGATTATCATTGATTATCATTGATAGATCATAAGAGTCTAATATCGATAAAAATCTATTGTTGATAGAGTTTGCTATATTTGTGATTTTTTTTTTCAAATGTTTGTATATATTTGATTATTATACCTTAAATCAATACCTATTATAATTACCCTATGATATATTTAGAAGTAATTCTGAAATGGTTAAAATAGCATTTGTCATTTTCAAAATCACTATAAAATACACTTTTAATCATTCAAAATCAATGTTAACAAAGTAAAAATTGCAATAAAAATGTAAAAACTTAATATTACGTAAATTTTGAGTGAATAAAAACTTGTTTAAGAGTACTTTAGAAAATGTAACTTTACATACACATGCACACGTGCATTGAATTTATACCTAACAAAATAAACCAAAAAATCAAGATCGGTAAATTTGGACTTGACAAAATAGACAAAAGGTTAGGTAAAATAAGATCTTATCCTAATTTACTGGGATAGAAAAGATCCATCTCATCTTGCTCCATGAGAAAAAGGTAAACTCAATTTCATTCTTCTTATAAATATATCATTATAACTCCTTATAAATATATCATTATAACTCCATATGACTTTTCTCAATATATGATATATGTAGCATGTAACATGTGATCTAAAACTTTGTTACAGATTTTGGTTACTTATTTTATTAAAGACAAAATTGGAACATTAATTCCATATGGTTAATATTTATTTTTTAAAGATAAGAAGTTAGATTTAGTTGTTATGTTGGGTTAATATTTACTAATAAAGATAAGTACTTTGTTTGAGTTGTTAGATATTCTCACAAGTTGGTTAATATTTATCAAAAAATATATGGTTAATGATTTTTCTTTTGGACCTAAAATATAGCTTGTGGTACGGGTGTACATGAGTCGAATTGGGTCGAGTTGGAGGAAAAATATGGACCAGTCCGAAGTGACTGAGTTGGCAAAAATTGAACCCTATCGGGTCCATATGCAAGGGTCAACCAAACCCAATCCAACCCAAAAAATTCGAGTTTGGTTGGCGGGTTGGTTGTTTTTTTAATTATATTTTTTTTCAAATTTTTACTTTGACATTATCTAAACGACCGTTTACCTAATAAACACGCTCGTTTAGTATGACCAACACAATCGTTTAGATTTGAAGCTCTTTTCTTATCGTTTAAAAAGAACTACTCGATCATGTGGATATTATCTAAACGATCGCTTACCAAGTCAACACAATCATTTAGCATGATCAACATGATTGTTTAGATTTGAAACCCTTTTTTCATCATTTAAAAAGAATTACACGATGTGTGAATATTATCTAAACAATTGCTTACCAAGTTAACACGATCGTTTAGCATGGTCAACAGGTCGTTTAGATTTGAAGTCGTTTTCCCATCATTTAAAAAGAACTACACGATTGTGGATATGATCTAAACAATTGTTTACCTAGTTAACATGATCATTTAGCATGGTCAACACGATTGGTTAGATTTGAAGCCAATAGGATTGAATGAATAAATGACACATGTTAGGTTTTTTTAATATATATATTAAATGCATAACTAGGTCGGGTTGGGTCAATCTAATCATTATTTGCACAACCCTGAACCCGACTCAAGTTATTTTTTCTTCAATTTTCTAACATAACCCAACCCAATATAAAATTTAACCTAACCCAGCCCTTACGGTTTGGGTTGGGTAATCCGGGTTTTCTAGGTTACCGATTTTTTTTTAACACTTGTAGCTTGTGGGCTTTGTGGTATATGTATTTATGTGGAAGACAAAAGTAGGTAAAAATGTGCAACCAATTTTGGATTGAGAAAGTTTTTTATGAAGTACTCAGTTTGTGTGGTGTGTGGTGTTGAACATCCAGTGTTATTGACATTGTGAGGTACTTGTTTGAGAAGATTTGTGCAAGTTAGGGGAGTGTAACATTGAATGTTATTATGATGAGTCTCTCATAGGGGAGCCTAGCCAACATTGATATGCAAAGGTGAAGCATGAAACATATGATCTAGAGGGAGCCTAGATGAAATCCCTTGTTCACACTTCAAGTGGTTTAGGGAGCCTAAATGTTTATCTTGTAAATTAAGTCATATAATTCAATATAGTTGATTCTTGATAAGTTATATGTACTTGTGATCTTCTTCAATTTTTATAAATGATATTTTCAATCGGACTAAAGGTCTTTTAGATGTAGGTATGATTATACCGAACTAGGTTACCATCGTGGTGGTCTTCTATTCTACTTTGTTGTACTGTTACTTCAGTTATTAGCTTGAGCGTTAACTTAAGTCGTCAATTAATTAATGACTTCTTTTTTCAAAGTTCATCTACAACTTCTGAGTTTTTCTTAATTTTCCTTACCGTCTAAGGCATGGGAGTACTAGATGACTGTCAGGTCAATTTTCGTATCAACATACAACCAATATATATATATATATATATATATATATATATATATATAGTTGTTTTCAAGTTGGTCAAGTGAAGGTGAAGGGGAAATAATTTAGGTGAGAAGTGTTCAACTTGGATTTTTAAGGCCCACTATAAAATTTTAAAAATGTGATGCCTTATAAATTCCGAATATGATGCATATGTAAATTATTAATAATATTATCATTACACCCATATATATGTAATACAATTGCAAGTGCATGCATTCCACTCATTCAAGAAAAAATTAATTAAAAAGAGTATATTCCAAAATTAAAGATAGCCATGGAAATTGAACTGGACCCCAAATTCCAAAACACTAACTAAAACAAAAATAATCTTCAACTTTCGGGTTTTTTGGTTTGTTAACAAAGCTTAATTATGACTCATTATTCAAATTGTTTAGTATTCACATCAATAATAATAAAAGATGATGTGTTTAGTTTCTCAATTACTTTAAAATCCAATGGAGGCAGTGATGTAACAACAACCTCTTAATATATATTAAGAGCATTGTCACCAAAATGTGTTTCTATCAATTAAGTATCTACTTTGTGGGTCAAGTTTAGAAGTTTAGATATCAAATATGTTTGGATTAGGCTAAAATGAAAAAGAAATTAAGAAATTAAGTATTACATGGTGAGAGCATGATTTGGACATGTGAAGTATATAATAAATCTATCTTAGGTTTGGTTTCTTTAGGTATTCCACTTTAATATGAAGAAGAAGAGGTTAATTAATTGGAGTAGTAAGGTAATTTTGAAAAGAAAAAATTAGGTAATAAATAGAGTTCTCTTTTTTGCTTTTATAATGAGACGCACTCTTGCTTTTTACAATTTCATTTAACAAAATCTTAGATGCTACTGTTAATTCTGTCCCTTTTTTCCTTCATTTTTCTTTACTTTAGCTCTTTTTTTTTTCTTACCTATCGTCTTTTCTTTCTAAAACTGTTGGATAAAATAGAGAAATTATTATATGAATAGCATATCATTAAAACTATTTTCATATATAGTAAAAAAGAATAAATAAATAAAGTAGCTAATAGAAAATTTAATAAATTTTGTTATATTTTATAAATAATTTTATTTTTTTATTATATTTAAATATATATATATATATATATATATATATATATATATAAAATCAAACAATGATTTTAACAAATAAAGCATTATCGTAGTTTCAAAATTTTGAGTAAGAAAAATGAAAACAGAGGAAAGAATAATTAAAAAAACAAATTAAAAGGGGTTTTTTCTTTTTTGAAGAAAGCACTAATTCTAAATTTATTCTAAAGTTTTTAGAAATAAATTTTGTTGAAGTTAAAAAATATATATAAAAAGGAGGGGAAAGAGAAGAAAGAAAAACTAAAATCAAATAATAAGAAAATATTAAAGTTCACATGATTAAAGTAAAAAGAGAACCTCAACTTAGTTCACTATTCATAGGGATAAAAGATTTAGAATCAAATCTCTCATTTTCAAAAGTTGGACTAAGAAAAGCATAGGTGAAGTAAAAAGGAAAAAAAAGGTATTTTAGTTAGCTGCTAATTGTTTTTCAAAACTTTCTTGCTTATCCCATTAATGATGTTGTGACATTACTCATATCTTTAAGTTATGTACACAAACACATTTTTTATTTTATTATTTTTATTACTTTCTTATAAAAAAAAATTGATTACCCGCTTTGAATTTACTAATAATTTCATAATTTTTTAAAATAGAATTTAGCACTAAATTTTATTTTATTTTAACTATTATTCAAGTAACTTTGCTTTTACTTTTTTTTAAAAAAAAATAGAAATATAAAGATGTAAACTGTAGTCTATACATTGTACTATTGTTTTTGACAAATTATTTTTTAAAAATATTTTCAAATATAGTAAAATAAATTAAAATATTTAAATGCTATAGTAAAATTTTAAACTATATCAATGATAGAAATGGATAGCATTCTATCTCAGAATCTATCAATATCATTGATAAAAACATATCAGTATAATATTGATAGAATTTAAAATTTTGCTATATATAGTAAATATTTTGTCATATTTGTTATTTTTGACAAGTTCTTTTATTTTTTAATTTTAATATATTTTTTAAAGATTATATATGGCTAATAATAAAAAGTGTGTAAAAGAAAAAGGGTAAAATTGACTATAAGAAAAATTAGGAAATGGGTGCAAACAAAACCATGGTTTCTTATTTTGAAACAAGTGGAAAATTGAACAAAAATTAAAAGCAAAAAGAGAAAGTAGTAATTAATTAATATGAAGAAAATTTTGTTTGATTTTTATAGGAATTATTATTTAAATTCAACTGGTGGTGGAAGTGATGAAAGAAATCCAATTGATCTAAAAAAAAATCATTGTGTCTTTCCAACTCTTTCTCTCAACCCATATATAATTAAGTGATTCTTTTTTCCTCTAAAAAGGATAAAAAGATATATCACTAATGGCTGTGGGTCCTACTCAATTATATAAAAAAAGAAAACATACTTCAAATTCATTGCATTTTACTATCTTGTTTCATTCCAAACGACCAATTTAGACTCCAATCAATTAATCTCACGAACAAAAAATTATAAATAAAAAGTGGTCATTTGCAAGTAAAAGCAAAACATATTTCGATATTTAGGTCAAGCAAGTCGAAGACTCAAGTTAATTTAACTTTTATAACTCACTCGTCTCATACTTGCTTATTTTTATATTATTTATAGGTTTCTTTGAACTTATATCAATCAACTCAACACTCTTCTCAGACTCTTTGTGTTAGAGTTTTATCCCTTACCTAGTTTATGTTGGACTTTTGACCTTTGGTCATTGCATGAGAGGCTCAACCTCTGCTAGGGTTTAGGTTGAACTAGACTCAACTTTCTCTTTGGTTCACTTTTATTTTTCTTTTACTCTAATTTGACTATTTTATTCTTGATTCCATAATTCATCCTATAACATATACTATATTGTAATCAATAAAGTTAAATTAATTCATCCAATAAATATATAAATTAAGTGTGATGGTTATGATTATAGAACATTGAAATATCACAATGATACTATATTATAACATCACATATTCTTTTCTTTCTTTCAATTGAAAATGAATTTATTTAAAAGCAATTGACTTTAAATAATTTCTTCAAATGTTAATAACATCAACAAAATATATATATATAATTTTGAAAGAGTTATTAGGGATTATAAATTTTAGAATATACAAAATACATCACATATTTTCCATTATTGACCCCTCCTTTTTACCTAAAACTTTGAATTGAACTTATCCTCCAATAATAACATTTACCTCTCAAATTAGTCTTCCCTTTTAATTACCAAAAACAAAAAAGAGAAAAAAAATTGACAAAAAATTGAAATGGGTTGCTTTTACTTTGGGAGTTTTTTTTTTTTTTTTCAAAAGCTTACCAAATACATTTTATTCAACATAGTTCCATACATCCCTTCTTGAATACATGGTAAAAGAAATAAATCTATTTTATTTTATATATATATATATAGAAAAAAGGTAAGTGATAAACTTTAATTAGTGTTGCACAAACACCCCATTTTATTGGGCTATTTGGGGAAATAAGTCAAAGCTGAGGGGTATAGAAGAAAAGTAGAGGGGTGAAAACTGATAACCAAACATAGCTTTGAACTTGAAATGAAGCCTATGTGATTATCCATTCTTCTCATTCAACAATATAATACACAACAAAAACAACCCATCTTTTTCCCCCTTGCCCTCACTTTATTCATTTCTTTGTAATCTTTTATGTGAAACTCAATTCATTTTTCTATCATCCAACTTACAATTAAATAAAAATGTAAATTTGGAGTAGAATGTGAATTGGAGACCTATAAACAGTGGCATAGTCCCTTGGTTTTCTTACTTTTATCAAAATTTTATTCAACTGCTATTTTTTAATTCAATCTTATTTATGCCATTTTAGACTTTCATCTGTTACTGTTATAATATAATATGCCACTTGCACACTTATACTTCATTCTAATCATTCCCTAACTAATGTATGATACTTTTGAATGGTGATTATTTTCGTACACTTCTACTTAATCTTCATTATATATTCTGGTATGATATTATTTTAAAAAAATGAAGTCATGTCAATCCCACTAGAAAAATAATAAATCAAATGCAATACAAAATAAATCTGTTTCTTTTAATTACATTTGACGTGATTCACTAGTATTTCATAATTATTAATGAGATATGTGGCACACCTCCATCGAATTGAGTTTCAGCCGATCAAAATGATATGGAAATATCATTACAATAACTATAACGATTACAAATATTGTTATAATTGTTACCACGAGAGAATTATGAGAAAATGTTACCATTATTGTTATTGGTACTATTAGTAGTGTTACTAATCAACTCTAGTGGTAAAAATTAATAAGAGGAAAAGTAAAAAGAGAAATAACATTTATAAAATATATAAATAAACATGTAATCAAATTACATTTATGATGGAAGCCTACTACGATTAAACCATGAATCAACGGTATCTGATTACAATTAAGTTGATGGTTTGGTACACTAAATGTCAACAAGTCAATCAAATGATAAGTACATTTCATCCAAAGTGTACGACATGGGGTTTTGAGAAGATTCCCTTTATATATATATATATATATATAATTGATAATCATTTATGATTTATATACAAGTGGAGTGTGGATGGATGCAATTCAACTAATATATTTATATATACTCATAGATTATAATTGGAATTTAACCAAAAACAACGGAGCAAATTCCCTTGTTTTAAGCAAAAAGACAAAATATGAAATAAATAGCAATCATAAACAAAATCGATCAATTTAGTGCCTCTTTGTTAGTTAAACGCAATCAACTAACTTTTTTTTAATTTACGGATTTCTATCTAAATTTTAGTTCTATCAAATGCAAAACTATAATATTAATATACTTTTATTTGAAATATAAAGAATTATTCTCTACCGTTTTAGTAAATCTGATGTCTATTCTCTTCCGTTCTACGTCTTTCAGATTGACCTTTTCATTTAACAAAAAATATATATAAATAAAAAAAAGTCTTTCCTTTTCGATGGAAAGAGTAGAAATTGGCGTCTTATGAACCATACATTGCATGCTACCACTTCAT
>JBBPDI010000009.1:14789846-14805363 GCA_037974545.1 Cucumis variabilis | reverse complement strand
TCTTCTTGCCTATGATCAACTTAGCACTTGCCTTGTTCCTTTCAGATTTTCAGAGTAACATTCCTTAATAATCTGACTTTTTCCTCTATTTATAGCAGTCCTAAATAAGATTAGTCATCTTTAACCTCTTAAAAACTCGCCAGCTCCTACTCTTAGTGATACAGCTGTAGGCCTCATGTTTAACTTAAACATTTTTAGCTCTTAACCTTGCAAGTAAACCCTTGTCAAATTAAAATTAGACATCTTTCTCGCCTAATTCTATTCACGGAGAGTCTCAATTGTCTAGCTGAACTTAAACGCAGAATGTCTTATCGCGTCATCTCACTTCATTGCAAATTAACTCGGTAAGGCCTTGATTTCGTACCACCAACGTGACTAAGACCTTGTGATAGTGATAGTAAATGAATAAAATTTTGACTGTAGAATTTACTCCATGTAGGAAGTATGCATGACGACCAACCCAAAGAAAGGAATTCCGATTGAGGAAAATCTTTATAGAGAAACCATTCGAATAAGAGTGTAATGCGTTGCACGAGAAAGCGCACGATAAGGGAGAAAAGGTAATGCAAATGGGAATACCTGTCTAAGTTAAATTGCACAGATGTAAGCAACATGATAAGGATGAGTGGCGAAAATAGGCCTATATTGAACGCCAAAAGTTAGACGTTTAGCAAGTAACGTGAGAAGAAGTGCCTACGTCTAAGGAAGGAGGCGAGGAAGTGTCTTTTCAAGATGACTTAACCACTTGTTGAGAGAAAGTAAATGTTTGTGGATTCTTGAGAAGATAAGGTCAAGTGATTTAAGGAAGTTTGGCTTCTCAAAGTTCATCGCCCGCTGTTTAGCTACGTGTCAAGTTCGAGTTGGCTGCATGGTATGATGAATCAACAATAAGACACGTGTAAAGTAACAAAGCGACCTTTGGATCGTGGGAGATCACTATAAAAAGGGTTAAAGGCCAAAGGAGGAAAAAAAGTTTTTGGAGAAGAAAAGGCGAGATGCTTGGATATATAGAATGGAGAAGGAGACTTGGGATGCTTAATGACTGGTTGAGGGAAACGTTGAATGAGAAGAGGAATCTAAAGACAGAGAAGGAAGGAGTGAAGACCGAAATATATGGGTGAGCAATAAATAAGATTTCAACACATATTCTAAGGTGTCATTTATCGATTAGATATTTTCTCTTACTCGTTTACGGGTATAAATAATTGATTGTGAAGTTTTGTTTTTAACAAATGAGTATCTTTATAATAATTGTTGGCTTGAATGTCTCTTCTAATTAGAATATTCGTGATATTTTCCTCAATAGAGAAAAGGTGTTATGCTTGATTTTCGTGAGTAGTTAACGAGAAATTTATCCTAAATTCCAAACAAGTATCCTTGTAACAAATGTTCATTTCGAGTAATCCTTACCGATAGAATATTCATGAATCTTTCAGCAATGAAGGAAAGGTTCTATGGATGACTCTCATAAATAGGCAATGTTATGTTTGGGAGGTTGATGCGTGAAAAAGGGTATTCTGCTGATGGTTGTCTGAAAATATCCCTTTGCCAATACTTACTATATGTCATTGTTACTACTTTGATGCTATACAATGAAAATAAGTTGGGAAATTAACCTTTCTGCTTACTATTTGAAATGGTTCCATATCGAGAAAGGATAAGATCCATAGCGTGACGCTAAACGAATGTGAATCCTAGGTCTAGGCGAGATTGTAATAAGACGTTGGTGAAGTGCGAATCTCAGGTGTCGCCACATATCCAAGAAGATGCAGAGTGGCCGATCCCTGTTAAATGGGTTAGTTTTAAAAAGAAAAAAAGAATTGTCAATCTTTTTTATGGTGTGATTGAACATCGAAATAAAGTAAATAACTTTTAAATAAAATCATAAAAAAATGGTCTATGAAAACTAGAGTTGAGTTCGGGAGTTAAATGTGTAAGGGGAAGGTATTAGCACTCCTTAACACTCATAAAAACACTGGCCAATTTTTTTCTTTTTTTCTTCAAAGCTTAAATTGAAAATGTCGTTTAAATTTTTTTCAATCTTCTTAAAATGATGTCTTATTTTATTCTCATTACTCCTATATTCGAAGCAACAATCTCTAAAATAAGTGGAAGAAAATTCATCAATTAGACTATATTGAGAAAATATTTTTTTAAAACTAAGGAAGTGAGAAATTAGTACAACTTCTCAAAATCAGTCATCGGAATAGCCTTCTGATAAAGATAATTTTTTTAAAAACATTAATTACAATTATTTTTCTTGTGATCAAATCTTGAACTCCTAAAGATGTGATCCCCCAACTTAAGAATTCTTGAAAATTGAACTCCCAAGTTTCATAGATTCCATCGTAGGATTTTGTTTTGGGAAAACGATATAAGTTAATAGAAAAGATTTATTAGGAAACCTTATGAAGTTATAGATTAAATTTTGAAAGTTTGAAAAGCATAAAAAATTATAACATTAGAGACAAATTTTCTAAATGATTAGAAAAACGTATTTATGAAGGATTTAAAACTTGGAGAACTTTAAATTAAAAGGATTTTAAAATTTTAAATTTTTAATTAGAAATGGTTCAAAAATTTAAATAGTAATCAAATGAGTCTTAATAGGAAAATTAGATGAGTAGAACAAGATTAAAGAAGCAATCACAATAAATTAAGTAAACATAAAATAGCATATTGAAATTTTGATAAAAACATATTAAAGATTGATCTCGGACTTCCAAATAAACGATTTTCTCACCTCAAGAATTCTAGAAAATCGTACTCCCAAATTTTCTAAATTCTGTCATCAGTTTTTTTTTAAAGAGAAGAAAATGAAAATGATCAAAAAATTGAAAGAAAAATGAGTGAATAATAAATCAAAGAAACAAAATACTAATATACCAAACAAAGTGAAATTCTTTAGCATGAGTAAATGATAATAATGATGATGATAATAATAAATAATAATAATAGCAAAAAATAACAACTTTAAAATATGGAACAAAATAAAGAAAGAAATAAAATTATACCAACAAAAATAATAATAAATAGAAAATGGGAGAAAAGAGAGAAAAAAAGAACAAAGAAAGAAAAAATGAAAAAGAAAGAAAGAAAAAAGAAAAAAGAGAAAAACAAACAAACAAGGACATCATGTAAATAGGAAAAAAAAAGAAGTAAATGAATAAACATGATAAAGTAAATAAAATGTATTAATGCAAATGCAACAAACATAATAAATAAAAATAAGCATACTAAGCATTAAATAAAAACAAGTAAGAAGTACAAAATGAAATATTAAGCAATAAATAAATAAATACATTAAAAAAAATATATGAATATAAAAGAAAAATAATCGAATAGAAATCAAAATGATATTAAATAAATAATCAAATAGACACGTAGTAAAGTATAAAAATATTAAATAAATGAATAAAAAATACAATAAAGTAAAAATAATTTAAAAACAATAAAACACAATGAGTTAATAATAATAATAACAAAGAATGGCATAAATATATAAAATAAAATTTAAAAAAGAATGAAAAAAAAAACATTAACGACATAAATATACTATCTTTTTTTTTTTATAAACTTCCAAAATAAAAATTATAAATAGAAAGAACAAATGTGAGTTTTTTCTAAGTAGGAGGTTTTTCTAGACCCTCAAACTTCAAGAAATTAGCTAAAGAAGAAGAAAACTCTCTTGGCACATAATTTTTTTTTTTTTTTTACTTTTTTAGGGCTCACTTTCTTTTTTCAAAATAAAAGACTTCCTCCCCATGTAGAAAACAATTTGTTTATAAAGGCAAAAATTTACCCCTTAAGGGCATGCTCTCTTTTTTACCTAATTTGAAACACCTTCCCTAATAGTAAAAAGGTCAAAGAATGAAGGAAAATGAAATTTAGGTTTTTTTTAGCCAAAATCCGAATTACATAAATATTTACTTTTTCCTTTCCAACTTTTCATCAATTATCAATTTAAAAAATAATAATAACAAAAATAATAATAACTAAAAATAGGTGAAAATAAAAGATAAGTGAATTAAAAGGGGGAAATAGCATTAAAATTAAACCAAACAAAATAGGTGACTGCACCAAGTCTAAGAAAGAGTGGATTTGACAAGACGTTAGTGGAAGTCCTAGGTAACTCGCGTGATGCTGGTTGAGTGCAAATCCCATGTCTTGACGACAGACAAATCTCAAGTCTCTTTTATGAGTATGAATGGCGAAATGATCTAAGTGTATGGCACTTACAATGCTTGCAGTACTGATAGTTGAATTGTTTGTGGTATGATGCGATGAAATTATGTGATGTAGTTTGACCTTATTGTTGTTGTTTCTATGGTGTTTGCCCTAAAAAGGTTTTCTCAAAGTCATCACTCACTAAGTCCATTTGACTTGTGTTTTAAGTATTTTCCCCTCCTAAGATTGTTAGGCATTGAGGCCATGCGAAGGATAGTTTTGCAGCTGTATAGCCGAGCTAAGGAGGGAAAGCAGAATGTCGCGGTAGCATTATGCAGCATAATGGTCGTGTCATCTTATCTCGCGTGTAAGGAGCTGGTTGGTAAGGTTACCGCTCCTTAACACCCAAACCTCAGCTAAGCAAGGAAGAGAGACGTGAGGACCCTGAATAGTTGAGGCAGAGTAAAGAAGCCTTCACGATTGACGACCAGTTCAAGGTTGCAGAGGAACGAGGGAAAGGAGAAAAGAAAAGGGCTTCACAGCTCTAAGTGCCTACCTCAAGGAGGCAATTGAAGAGGCAAAGAAAGGAGAGCAGCGGTAACAAGAGCAGAAGCTAAGTACCAGTGCCAAGAGAGTTCCACCAAACCTCTCTCAGCGCAGTGTAGGGAGTCGTATCTTAGTGACGAAGTGGAGATGGTGTATTGCAACACGATGAGGTGAGTAAATCAAGCACAAAGTTATAAAAATGGTGCCAGAAGAGGGAGGTTGTAAGATTTTTCTTTTAAGTCTTATTGTAAGGAAAAAGTTTAAAGCTCTGTTAAACATTGCAAAAGTGTTAAGTTAATAAAAAGAAGCTTTATACTCATTCCGTTGCATCAATTGTGTCAATTGAGTAACTGGAAAAAAATTTAAAAGAAAACACAGTACCACGAATACGTTAGTGAAAACTTAAGCTGTTGTATTTTCCTTCTTTGTACAAACAAAGTTGCCATTCTAAGTTGTGTGAAGAGAGATATGTTGTTTCGCTTACTAGACATTTCTTGCATTACCTTGCGAGAAGTACGCCCCCACTTGGTTGCGAGAAACGACTTTGGGGTAGGGCATGGTAAACTCAAATCTCTAGCTTCTTATCGCAGTCTTTCATTCAAAATGGCTTCTCCAAACACTTGGTCCAATTTTACCACTTCTAATTTAAGTATGGGTCTCACACATGGCATCTTGTTCCACCCTCGCCCGATCTGAATGTTATTGGTAATAAATGGGTATTTCACATCAAGCGAAATTCCGATGTACAGTCCAACAATATAAGGCTTGTCTCGTAGCTAATGGGTTTTCACCAAAATCCAGGTGTTGATTTATTTGAAACTTTCAGTGTGATAGTTAAAGCTTGAACCATTTGTATAGTTCTCTAGCTTAGCAGTTTCGAAAGGTTGGCTTTTTCGACAACTAAACTCTCATAATGCCTTCCTCAATGGCTGTTTAGAAGAGGATGTATACATGGCACAATTTTTCTAGGTATATTAGTACTTATTTTCCTAATTATGTCTACAAATTGGATAAAGCTATATATGGCCTAAAACCAGCACCTCGAGTTTGAAACGCTGCTCTCATCGGTGAACTGCTTAAACTTGGGTTCTTTAATTCTAGAACCATTCTTCTCTATTTATATTTAGAAATAACAACTCTATTATATTATTTATGCTTTATGTGGATGATGTTATAGTAACTTGAAATAATTATGATATGATTGATAAACTGATAAACTCTCTTGATGCAAATTTTCCCTTAAAGATCTTAGTCCCTTGCATTACTTTCTTGGATTTCAGATTCACCGTCTTGAGTCTGGATTTATCATGAATCAAGGTAAGTATGTTGATGGTTTATTGCACAAGCTTCAACTTAGTGATTTAGAACTAGCTATATCTCCAAGTGTCTTAAGAAAATATCTTTCTCTTACAGATGGCACACCTCTACCAGACCCATTTGTATATCAAAGTACCCTTGACACTCTTCAATACCTCACTAATACTCGGCTAGGCACATCCTATATTGTGAACCATCTCAACCATTTTTTGTAGAAACCCACTGATCTTCACTGACAGGCACTTAAACGAGTACTCGAATATATTAGTGGTACCTATCTGTCATTCCTTTCTTAGTTGTTGATTACGCTTCTAATATTGATAAATGTAAATCTGTCGCTCCTTATTGTGTTTTTGTTCGCAACAATTTGATCTTTTGGTCCTCAAAGAATACTTCCTCAAGTAATCATTTATCACCATTTGTATCATTCTTATTGGCTTACTATTGTCGTCACGTGTTCGAGACGACATGGAGCGACCGACGTCCTTAAATAGTTTATTTTAAAACAAAATAGGAATCGCCACCAATCATTTTTACGGTGTGATTGGACACTGAAATAGAGCAAACATATTTTTAATAAAATAAAAAAAATGGTTTGCAAAAACTAGAGTTCAGTTCGGGAGTTAAATGTGTAAGGGGAAGGTGTTAGCACCCCTTAACATCAGTAAAAACGGTGGGCAATATTTTTTCTTTCCTTTCTTCTTCAAAACTTAAATTAAAAAAATATTGTTTGAAAAGTTTTTACATTCTTTTTAAAACGATGTCTTATTTTACATTCATTGCTCCCATATTCGAAGTAACGATCCTCTAAAATAAGTGGAAGAAAATCCATCAATTTAGACTATATTGAGAAACATTTTTTGTATTTTTACTTCAAGAAAGTGAGAAATTAGAACAATTTCTCAAAAACCGTCATCGAAAAAGCCTTCTAATAAAGAAATTTTAATAAAAAAAACATGAATTAAAATAATTTTTTCTTGGGATCAAATCTTGGATTCCCAAATATGTGATCCATCACCTTAAGAATTCTAAGAAATCGGACTCCCAAATTTCCTAGATTCAATTGTAGGATTTTGTTTAAAGAAAACGATATAAGTTATTATAAAATATTAATTAGGAAACCTTGTGAAATTATAGCTAAATCAAATTTTGGAAGTTTGAAAAGCATGAAAAAAATTATAATATTAGAGATAAATTTTTCAAAATGATTAAAAAAAAGAGTCTTTATGAAAGATTTTTGAACTTGAAGAATTTTAAATTAGAAGGATTTTAAAATATTTTGAAAATTTTAATTAGAAAGAGTTTTAAAATTTAAATAGAAAATAAAATGAAGCTTAATAGAAAAATTAATTAAGTAGGACAAGATTAAAAAAATCATAAAATGATATATTGAGATTTTAATAAAAAAAAAAACATATTGGAGATCAATCTCAGACTTCTAAAGAAACGATTTCCTCACCTCAAGAATTTTAGAAAATCGAACTCCCAAATTTTCTAGACTTCGTCATTGGATTTTTTTAAAAAAAATAATAGAAGTGAAGGAAAATGAGACATTAATAAAGAAAATTATCAAATGCATTAATACAAAAGAAAAAAAAGTGAATAATAAAACAAAGAAAAAAACAAATAAGAAAACGTAATACTAATATACAAAAGAAAGAAGAACTAAAAATAATAATAAATAGATACAATAAATAAATAATAATAACTAAAAATAATAAATTTAAAGTATACACCAAAGAATAAAATTATAACAAAACAAACAAAAATAATAGAAAATGCAAGAGGAGAAAAAGAAGAAATAAATAAAAAAAACAGAAACGGAAAAGAAAGAAGAAAAAAGAGAAAGAAAACAAACAGTGACGATAGTAATAAAAATAATAACAATAAAAACAATAATAATAATAAATAAAATAATAATAATAAAAATAATAACAATAATGAAAATAATAACAATAATAACAATAATAAATATTATAATACTAAATGAAATAAATTTTTTTTAACTAAACGAAGGAGGGATAGAAATGAAATTTTGGGTTTTTTCTCTAGGCAAATTTCAAATTATATAAATATTTACCTTTTACTTTTCAACTCTCCATCATTCATAAAATTAAAAAAAAATACTAAAAATAAAATAAAAATAAATAGATAATAAATAAAAAGAAAAACTTAGCATAAAAATTAAACGGAACAAAATAGATAGGCTACAACTATAATTATTTTTATTTTATTTATTCTTTTCATATAATGTTTTATACTATAGAAATAATCATTACCTATATTAATTGAAATATAGAAAATAGAGAAACAATTTCTCAGAAAATCTCTTTTGTTTCAACATCTCAATCTATAATTAAATATATAATAATACTTTTTAAAAATTAAAAATATAGTAAAGTCTATCAATTATAGACTTCTATCACTAATAGATTCTTATGGTCTATTTTGTAGACTAATATTTCCTTCAAGATCTATTAGTAATAGACGTCGACATATTTTGTTACGTTTGCAACTTTTTAAAATGATTCTATATGTGATAATATTTTGAATCCAATTACTATATTTGAAACAATATCTATTTACAAAATATAACAAAATTTCAAATTTTATTAGTAATTGACACCATCTAGTGAATTGATCAATGTCTATTGGTCTCTATTATTAATAGATAATGAAGACATGTTGTGAATTTCGATATATTTGGAGGTACTTTAAAATCTTTTGCCATTTGAAATTATTTTCATAAAAAAAGATTTAACATTCTAAACTTAGTAATAGTTTTTTAAAATTTTCAAATATTAAAGAAAACAATAAATCTTATTTTCATTTTTATTATTCCAAATTTATCTTTTTTTTTTTGGTGTATTAGTATATATCGTGATAATATTTAATATACTATTTATCTGATGTATCACTTATTTTATATTCTTACAATTTTGTATATCAGTTTATTAATATATCAAATGCAAAATATATAAAATATATAATTTTGCTATATCAAAAGTTTGTGCATTTGTTGGTACTTTGGACTTTGATTGATATACCACATATGAAGTATATCAATTATATAATTGATATATCAATTATATAATTGATATATCAATTATATAATTGATATATCAATTATATAATATGTATAATTTATTATATAACATATATAGTTGATATATTGAATTGACTAGCCAACAAATGCTCGTGCATTTACTATATTTGTGAACTTGATTTGAATCTTTATTCGTTTGTTATAAAATATTATTTTTTAGTACATTATTACCAACTTATTATGACGACTCAATTTGTTGCGTTAAAAATTGTTCTAAATTATTTTTTATAAACCAATATTATCTTTAAAATATAATTGAATTCCAAACTGCAATATCTATTAATACACTTGAAGAAATGGTTTTTCTTAAGAAGTACTATATATTAATCTTCTATTTGAAATGAGTTTTAAGTTAATGTTTATATAATGCTATTGCAATAATTTTATTGTAATTAATTTTTTTTAGGGGCATTTCCAAATATAGCAATAGCAAAAAGAAAAAAAAAACTATTGACAAACTATAGCAAAATCATTAAAATCTCTTTAGCTTATTTGATTTTTTTTTTGCTTTATTTGATAAATAGTTTTAATTTTTTTTTATGTATTTGATAATTCCTATTTTATTTATAAGGAATATTAATATAATATTGATATACTAATACATGATAACTACTAATACATGCACTATTGATACATCTATATTGTAATCTTATAAATAAATTTTGAATGAGCATAGATAACCTACTTATAAACAAAATATTTAACATTGCATTTTAAATGAATATGTGATTCACTATTAGTAGAATCATGATCCACTTAAAATTCATTTTGAATTAATAAAAATATATAATTGAAATACAAATGTTACAGGTATGTTAAGACAACCCATTAGTTCTGTTATTATATATGTGCTTTATACATTTCTATTGTCCATTATTGTAAATGTTATATTCATTTTTAGATTGTTTGTTATAATGGGTTTAATCTTGTGTGGGTGTGTTTAGAATAAGAATTTTTTCTCCAACTTTTATTATATATTTGGTTGTCATTACGATTGAAATATATCAATGAAAGCTAGAGTTTTTCCTTGTTCAAGCTATTTATGCTTTCCTTTTTAAACTTTGAGATGGTATTAAAGCTTTATGTCCAATGACCTCAACAAATTTGGCCTAAAACCATTCAAGTAATCCCCAGGAAAGATGATCAACAGTGCCTCTCCTTCCATCCTCGGTGAAAACTCATCTAGAGATTCATCTTCCATCTCTCAAATATTCAGTTCTGGTAAAAAAATATCACTAGTAAAACTAGGAGATGACAACTTCTTGCTATGGAAATTTCAGATCATTATGACACTTGAAGTATATGACCTTGAATCATTTCTTGAATTGACAGTCGAACCACCTACAAAATACATCAACGCACCTACAAATCCAACACCGATTGCAACTGAAAGTTTTTCAGCCACTATGATGTAGACCTTGAATCTTGAATAGAAAGCTTGGAAGAGACAAGATAGACCGGTTTCATCATGGCTTATTGGCTCAATAAGTGAAGACATACTAAATCAGATGCTCCACTGCACCTCTTGAAAACAAATTTGGAAAACTTTACAAAGTATTTATTCTTCATGATACTTAGCACAAGCTATGTAGTTTAAAAATAAACTTCACAATATGAAAAAAGGAAGTTATGTCGTTAAAAGAATATTTCCTTAAAATTCAGCAATATGTTGATACTTTAGCCTCAATAAACAAACTTGTCTCCATTGATGATCACATATTGTACATTCTTGTTGGATTAGGAACAAAATATCAATCCATGATATTAGTTAACTCTGCTCATATTGACTTTCCATCTATTTAGAATATTATGTCTCTTTTACTTACTCAAGAATCGCACCTTGAAAATAAAATTGCCACCCACGGTGAATGTTACTACTCAATCATTAGAAAAGAAGGGTGAAATCACAAACAGAGGAAATTAAAATAACTTCTAGTCCACAAACAACAACTCACAATAAAGAGACTGTAGTGGAGGCAGATCGAATAAAGGAGGAAAAGGAAACAGAAATAAACCTGAGTGACAAATCTTCACAAAATTAGGCCATATTGCTGATAGATGTTACTTCCGTATGCTTCAAGAACTATTAACTCAGGTTACTCTGTAAACTCATCTACTTCGTCATATACTAATAAATCTCACAATTCACAAATTTGTGCAATGGTTGCTTCTTCTAATTTGAACATTGACAACAATTGGTATCTTGACTCGAGAGCTACAAATCATTTAACTCACAGCCTGAGTAATCTATCTACTGTATCTGAGTATGGTGGAGAAAATTAGATCTATACAACAAATGGGTCAAGTTTTCCAATACTTCGTTATGGTTCATTTCAATTTAATTCATCATTTGTTCCATCAAAATTGTTAGTTCTTGAAAATTTACTTCATGTTCCCTCCATTACAAAGAATTTGATTAGTGTCTCTCAATTTGCAAAAGATAATAATAAATTGTTCTTTGAATTTCATCCCACCTTTTGTTATGTGAAGGATCAGGGAACTGGCCAAATACTAAAGACACATTTGTGATGGTCTGTATCAATTTAGTCTCAAATCATCTAATCAAAATCATTTGAAGTTTGCACCCAATACCTGTTCTAGTCTTTAACTACTATCTTATCTCATTCTCATGTGAATATATACTACTGATATAGCAAGACGATTAGGCCATCCCCACTCAAATGTTATATGAAATGCTTTGAAACATGTCCATAATGCCAATATCAATATGAATAAAATGATTTTATGTGAAGCGTGTGTAGTAGGTAAATATCATGCTCTTCCCTTTTCTTACTTGTTTGACGTCTCTAAATCTACAACATAAATCTATAAAATAAATTTCCAAATTGGGACACCACCTATCGGAGAATTTTCTATACTTTGGGATGAGATTGGTTTGTGGAAACCAATTGGGATGGAAAAAAGTTACGAGATTTTTTAGAGAAACATTATTACAAAACTGGCAATACTTAACGCTTTTGACCTGTCAAGTATTTATTTACTTGACGCTTTTCAATGCGTCAAGTAATCCAATGTCAAGAATAAGGAAAGTTTACTTGATAGTTTTTAAGCGTCAAATACAATTATACTTGACAGGTAAAAAGCGTCAAGTATATGAGATTACTTGACGCTTTTCGTACGTCAAGTAATCAAGTGTCAAGAATAAGGAGGTTTTTTGTTTGACAGTTTTTAAGCATCAAGTAAAATTATACTTGACAGTTTATAAACGTCAAGAATTTGTTTATTCTTGACATATTTTGCATGTCAAGATTTTTTTTTCTTCTTTCAAATGAAAAATTGTACAATTTGAAATATTCATATAATTATATTGCACATGTTTTAAAGTCCATTCACACTAATAAGTAAAGCCTTTGGGATTACACAGTTGCTAAACTATACATATTAATTAAACAATTGAATTAACCCAAACTTTCCATCAAATAACTAATACTTTAACAAATTGCATATATCATTGAACCATAATATAGTAAGATATTACATACTTAATTACAATAGCCCAAACTTCTACCATATGAAAATATTGTTCTACCTAGATCTATGTGTAATATGAAAAATCTTAAAGTCTGTAAAATGTAAATACGAAGAAATGGATCTAAGAATAGTAGCAGCACACTCAAATTCTATACTCAAAACTTCGATACTATACATGGACAACTGAACCTAGGTCGTGAGATGTCTCAAATGGATCCTTTATGCATATCAAATGACGATCCTTGTCAATCCTCCCTGTCTAGTCTTTTTCTCTCTTGTTGCACATTTAGCTCACAAAATAAACTACCCATATCAATTGTAATTATATTATGAAAGAGTGATTAACTCAATTCTAATTATATTATGAAAGAGTGATTAACCGTTTAGTCCCCAGATTGTAAAAAGCTAAGTTAGAACTTATGATTTGAAGACTAAAATGAATGTAAAACATAATATCTTTCAAATTCAATATTATGAAACCAACACATAAGAATAGAGAAATGTGAATAAAACAATACAAACGGATAACACAAGAAAGAAAGTTTCACAACAAAAGGACTTGTACAAAGACATAACAACATTGAAAAAGTAATATTACGACATGATTTTAAAAAAAAAAGCTTGAACTCTTAAGAAAAGGAGACAAAAGGTAGTTAGAGACATTTTTGATACTTTCATAGACCCAACGAGAGGCATGACACTTAGCTATACACATCTCCAATCCAATGGCCACCTAACCCTATTAAAAAGTAACTTCCAATAACTACTATTACTAACCACCTTTTACACAATAACTAGATTAACTTCCTATATATCTAATTTTCTCTTATACCCCTTAACTAACATCATACTAAATATCTAGTAGGACATGGGGTGGGTTCTGGTAGCTTCAAGTAGTATTCATTGTTGTTTATTATATCCTTAAATGCTTTAATTTTGGAGAGATGAAAAATCCTAAATAGTGCTAATGGAAACAAAAAAATCAACCTTACTGTCATAAAAAACAGCCCGAACATCATCCAAGTTTACTTCCTCATATTCTCCAAGTTTAGTAGGGATGTAGTTTCTTCTGAACCATGGATCTTTTCTAATTTCTTCAATTTGAATTAGCTGCAGCACACAAATGAGAACCTCTGGTGAAATTTTTAAACAATACATAGATACTAAATCCCACATGATATGGTGGCTGTTTTTTCTTTATTTAAGTACTCCACAAAGAGTGATAAATGCCAAATTTTCACGTGAACTAACTCACCTAACATGACAAATATTTCCAACACTCAGGAGAATAATGATACATCATTAAAACCAAAAACCCTATCCAAGATACAAATTACAGTTCAAGACAAGAAATTCCAAAATAGTACACTATCAATGATGATTGAACTTGTTGATTTATAGAGAACCAAAAATCTCACAATTGGAGAAGTGACAACAAAATCTCTGGAAAAAAAAAAACTCACAGTTTTAGGATTTGGATCAAGGATCTTTTGTATCAAGGACTTTGCACTAGGTGAAAACCAAGAGGGACAGGAAACACCACTACATTTATCTATACATCAGAAATGAAGTTGTTAGAAACTTATCATTTACAATAGTGAAAGTGTCGAACCATAATCCTTTTGTGTACAAAAATCAGTTCATCCGTGCATGCTTCTCAACCTTCAGTACATCATTAGAAAAAAGATTTAAAAAAACAATTAAAAGACCATATTTCATTAATTCGATAAATATTGTAGATGTTGGAACCTAAAAAGCATTTTTGTATCAAGCATAAATGGTATTCTTAATTATAGATATGAGCTAGTCATTCGATTATGAAGAAACTATGGTGATGTAAAGATTGGCAACATACTGTGACAGCACCGAATGGAAGATGAACTGACGATTGGATGATGAAGTAAACCGATTGGATGCTGACGAACTGATGAACTGAGTTTAAGCCGAACTGATGAACTGAGTTTAATCCGAACTGACGATTAGAAGCTGACGAACAAAGAGGCTATGGTGCATGAACAGACGTTGAAGAACGAGGAAGACGAATGAATGCAAAAGAATGAGAAAGCCGAACGTACGCACGAACCTATCGTTGGGTGATGGGAGAAAATCGGGGAAGAGGAAAAAAATTGGGGTGGGGGTGGGGTGGGTGGGGGGTGGGGGGGAAACTTAGGGTTTTTAGACATGGGGAAAAAAAGGGAAATATGTGAAAATCAAAAGAGAGATTTTTTTAGAAAATGGTGAAAATATATATTAGTTGACATTTAAAATTTTTCAACTAATTATAATTGATCTTGACGCTTTTGACCAGTCAAATATTTAAAATAAGAATAAAAAAGTTATGTCTTTTTCTACTCTTTGTTATTCTTGACGTTTTTTATGTTACTTGACAGTTTTTATTAGAAGCGTCAAATATTTCAAATCTACAGGCATTAAGTATTGACAGTTTTGTAAGTTTTGTAGTAGTGAAACTATTTTGCAGAAAAGTAAAATCGTCAGTTGAAGAAAAACTATTTTCTTTTGTGTATTTATAACTCTATTTCCTTCATGGAGTAGGAAAGGACAAGGAGAGAATCACGAGATTTTATTAATTGAAAAATTATTAAATTAGTAGAAATTTCAAATCAACTAATTAATTAACCATTAATCAACTAGTTAATAATTAATTAAATTATATTTAATTAATATTTCCTTTAAATCTTATTTAATGAATACCTTTCCAATATCTAATAGTTTTATATTAATTTAATTAAATCAAATTTAATTAAATAATATTAAACTAAACTATTAGTTAATTTTTTAATTAATTAATAATTAAATTAAATATCTTATATTTAACTTAAGTTAAATTTGAATCATATTCAAATATAAATTTCTCTCATAACCAATAAT
>JBBPDI010000009.1:14730282-14740487 GCA_037974545.1 Cucumis variabilis | reverse complement strand
CAATTCTCAATTTAATGCTTTCCCAAACTGTTTTATTTACTGTTTAATGTGTAATATCAAATTCATATCCAACCATATATTTATAATTCACAATATTAATTCCCACTGCCAACTTCTTTATTACGACGTTATAATATAGAATTTGAGGATTAATCGTATTTTCATGGGTTCCATCTCGATTAAGAAAAAAAAAAAGCATGAAACATATAAAATAAATAAACGATGACTATATTTAGTTTATTTATGAAGGGTGAATTGTTTATTTGATGATCTTTACTTTTTTTTGTGTTGTTTTTCTATTTTTCCTTTTACATTTTATCAATATTTCTATCCACATTTTTTTAAAATTGGGATCCCTACGCCATGGGTTACACAAATTGCTAGTTTTCCTTTTCCTTTTCTCTTGACAACACATGGAGTAGAGAAATAGTTCATCGCCTAGATATAATGTACCTAGAGAGGATACTATTTTTTGAGTTGAAGTTAAATTTTAAAATTATTTTAAATAGTGATTTAGAAAAGGTTATTTTCAAAAATAGCAAAATAAATTAAAATATTTATAAGCTATAACAAAATTTTGGTATTCTATTACTGGCTATCAATGCTAAGAATATCACTGACTATTTATCAAATGTATGTTATTGATAGAATCTGAAATTATAAATATTTTGTCAAATTTACTATTTTTTACAATTCCTCTTCAACGAGAATGAAATATTTTGTCAAATTTGCTACTTTTTTCTTTAGGTTTAATTTGTGTTTAATTAGTTATCCTACCAAGTGTGACTTGACAATAAATTATTATTAGTTTATTTCTAAATTTGTGTTTAATTAGTTATCCTACCAAGTGTGACTTGACAATAAATTATTATTAGTTTATTTTATGGACATGTTTCTGTTAAAAAAATTATTTTATAGAATTATTGTTTGGTAAAATTATATTATATTATTTTTTTTTAAAAAAATACGTTGGGTCAACATGTGCATACCGGACATCTTCACTAGCTAGATACCTCCTAGCATTCTCATCATTTTCGCTTCATTAATGATAAAAAATTTCAATATAAGAAGCAAGAAAGATTACAAAGAGCTTAGAGATAATTATATAATTTATTTTTTTAACAGTTAAAATTGTTGAAACTTCGATCTCTGTGATTGGACTTGAGTTAAAATTTAGGTATCATGGTTTATAATTAGAATTTATCTCATATAGTTTGGATAAAAGTTTCATAATAAATAGTTTCTATGTATTGTATGAACTATTTAAGAGAATTAACAAACTATAAGAACTATATATGAAGTTAAATTAAATTTTTGTACTTTCTTGTTTAATGAATATATTTTGAAGTGGGGATGATGAGGGTGTGTTTACCTAATAGGATGCCTGAATGCACCTGTTAACCGATCCATATTTAAAAAAAAAAAAAAAAGATATGAAGTTCAATGAAAATCAATTCTAAATTTTAAAATTATATAAACTAACCTTTTAACTTTATCCAAATCACAAGTACCAAACTTGAAATCTAATCAAAATTTAATTAGGAAAATGATTGTAAATGAAACAAATGCACAAAACTGTATAGAAAAAATGGGAACACATCTAATCGATCTCTCTTGATCCAAGACATATACCTACAAAAAAAAAAAAAGGTCATAATTAAATAAAAAAAATGTATGACATATTTGAAAAGGAAGTATCTTGATATGTCTTAATTGTCAAGTATTATTGTTATAAGATCATCAAATAGATTTAAAGCAGCTTTTCGAAGTGGATTGATGCTATTGAAACATATCTAAATGGACAACATAAACCACTCGTTCAGGGACGTGAAGTGGGATATAATCATTTATATCTGCCACACACACTTGAGAATCAAATGCAAAATGTGTTAAAATTTCAACATAATATATAAATCTAGCTAGTATTTATTATCAATATATGTGAGAGACTATATTATTGGTCAAAACCTCACTACTGCCTTGACATGGCACAAAAAGTATAAGAAATACTAGAAATTTTCACTATTTTGAAAGTTTATTATTATCGCATAAAATTATTCTCTCCAACACAATTACAAAAAACATATCATTGGCCAATATTTCAAATTTAAAAGTGCTTTCAATTGGGGATTGATTAATTAAAATCCAAAGACGAAATATATTTTGTGAAAACTCAAACATATATTTGGATGTTCCAAAGGAGAGGAAAATGATAAAAAGAAAAAAAAGAAATACATCCACAAGCAATTAAAACTAGGATTGGAGTTGATTGAAGAAGACAAACAAAATTATTTGTCCAAACAAAAGAAATACAAACCAAAAGAGAGAGATAAGAGAGTTGATGTATGAGTTCCCTAAAGGCTTTTACCGATTTGAGGTAGGCCCATTTACATTCTACAAATGTCTCCTCCAATCAATACTATAATTCACTGTCTACATCTAATAATAATAATAATATTTTCTTTCCAAATTTAGTTTTCTTTATATTAATTAACAAATATAATTAATATGTTTCGATCCACTAGAAATCCAACGAGGTATGTCTCAAGATTTATGTATGCCTGTATATATAAATAAAAAGTTTGATTATTCTGAGAAAAGAAAAAATGAAAAGGTTAAATCATACATTAATTCCATTGGAAGGTAAAGAGTTATGGTTTGTGAAGGAGATGAAAATGGGGACCATAACCCCTTTTAAATACCTCACCACCAACTATATATTAAAGTTATCTATATCTCTCATTCAATATGATTTTCAGATATTATTTTTAAATGTTACATATTTTAAGCTACGACTTAAATTAAGGAACATATATTAATTGATATTTCTAGAAAGCTTATAAAACAAAAATTCATAGTGTTTTAGATTAATGTTTTTCTTATACAAGTTAAAACAATTTTTCATTATTTTATATTCACTTTAGGAACATTTATTGCTTTTCTTTTTTGAAATAAATGAAATTTCAATCCGACCCTTATAATGTTTTTTATTACAAATTTTCTCGCTAAATTAAATATGAAAATATCAATACGTAACGTATTGTTGTATGGATGAAAATCTAATATCATGAAAAGAAGAATACATTAATATTTAAATAAATATAATTTCTTACAAAGTTTGAGTTTTAATTCAACTAATTGAAGAGTGCGTTGTTGATCGATAGGTTTAGGTGTTTGAATTTCTAAACCTTTTCTTTTTTCTTTTTTTCTTACTAGTTGAACTCATCAAATAATAATAATAAATAAATAAATAAAATAAATAGGATTATTTCATTTAATATATATGGATAGCACACCAACACACACATTGGACCAATTAAATTAAATGGATGACCTCATTTAAAGAAACAATTCAGCTGTGAATCAATATTTGTGCTCCATAAAAAGTTTACCCTAATTTGAAAAGTAAAGAAATAACATTTTTGGACTAATAATTAAGTTTATAATAATATCTTTAAATAATATTAAATATAACAAAATTTATCAATAAAAGATTCGGTATTCAATGAATGATAAACTCTTATTAGCAATATAGTCTATTATTAGTAACTAAATTTAAATTTTGTTATATCTTAAACCTCTTTTGTGTTAGTGTTATAGCTTCTAATATCTTGGGGTTTGATCGTTTGTATTTGAAAAGACTCCAATTTAATTTCTAAAAAGATTAATAAATTTTGGAATGAGCATTTTCAAATATGATATAAAACTAAAATATTTACAAAATATAACAAATTTTGTATTCTATAAAACAGTGATAAAACTTCAATATTTGTTTATCAATGCATTGATAGATAGATATTAAAAGAAGTGTATCAAATTTTGCTATTTGTTGTCAATGTTTTTAGCAATTTTGTCATTTACAATAATTTTTTATTTTGAAAACTATTTTTATTTTAGATGATTTTAATATGATTTTTAGGATTTTTTTTTAAAAAAATATAACAAAACTTTAAAATATTTACACTCTATAGAACAATTTTCTTAAAAAAAAAGTGCACAAGCTCACAATGTGGAAAATACCAAAACTACTCCGTGATTAATTGACATCTAGCGTGCCAAATATATTTGAAAAGTGATCATTTAGCTTTGACTATTCTTTCCTACACAATCGTTTAGATTTGATGATTTAAATTTGGCTACCTAAACCTAAACAAATTTTTTGCAAGATTTTTTGGTACATGATGGTTGTTTAAATTTGGGCGTAGCCAAATCTAAATTATTTTTTTCCAATACTTTTTGGTACATGATCATTTATATGTGGTACGAAATCGTTTAGATTTGATATTATATTTGGTATACGATCCTTTAAATTTGACTATCCAAATCTAAACGATTTTTTTTAAAATTATTTGGTACACGATTGTTTAGATTTGACTATATTTATTTTGTATACGATTTGTTTAGATCGATTAATCGTTTGAAAAAAAATAGATCTTTTAATTTATATTTGACATATATACGATCTTGAACCAAATACAGTTTAAAAAAATAAATAAAAGAAAAATGGCAGAAGAAGTAAAGAAAGACAATTGAAAGTAGAAAAAATAATAGAAGATGAAAAGAAGAAAGACAACAAAAAGGAAGACAAACTTAAATATTTTTTTAAAAATAAAATAGTTAGTTGAACGAGTTTTTCAGTTTGCTACTCTCTCTCTTATATTTATGAAAATCAACGTTAACATATTTTAAATACCATTAACTAAAAGGAAAGAAGGGATCAATAAAGGGATCACAATGAAGGAAAAAGCCTTATAAAATATAGACAACAAATTAAAGCATATAAATGAAGAGATGGAGAAAAGAAATATAAAATAGTTATTAAAGGAAATTAATTGTAGAGATTAAAGTAATTGTATAATAAATGATTAATGTTATAGATTTTTTTCTGTTTGTTGGAATTAATTATGAAAAATCCATGTTATGTGCTATTCATTCATGTGCTTCCATGTCTATTCTTGGATAAGAAGGTATTAGCACATTAATTAGGCAGCTACCCTATTTCTCTGTTTAAACCCACATGTTCATAATCATTTTCACATTATAAATCTTTTAAATGAGCTGTACATGTACTTATATCTTATGTGCATAAATCCTCATCTTATTAATCTTCTTTCATATAATATATTTATATTAATTAGGCAATCTAATTCCCCACATTTAATTAGGACTAAACGTTTAATCATAAGATATTTTTAGTGTATTTGTTAATCATTTTCCATAAAATGTTTTGTTATTGATTTTTCAAAATTAATTTCACCTCCCAAAAACACCCTCTCCATCAACATATATATACATCTCCTTTTGTTTGGTTTCTTTTTTTCTTTTTTAAGAAAAGAAAAAAAAAGTGGAATCCTTAGGTTTTCTTTTAACTATTTTCAAAAGTGTTTTTTTTTTCTAAATTTTATTTAGAAGTAATTTTTGGATAATTAATAGAGGTAAATTGTTTGGAATGACAATTAAACTGCTTATAGACTAATAGACGTTAGTAATTTATCAGTATTTAGAAAAGTTTTAACAAGAAAATAAATAGGATTTTTTCAAAAATAATTAAAAAAAAACTATTTACACACTGGTTAGAAAAACAAACCTATCGACAAAATATTTACGACTCTATAACAAAATAAAAAAGTCTATGAAGTTGACCATTTTTTTAAAAATATTACAGATTTGCTCTTTCTTTTCATCGATTTTCTTCTCTTTCTACCGTGTGATTTAATTTTTCTTTCATTTTTTTCAAACTGTTATAATTTGGTTCAAGATCGTGTACCAAATATAAAATATCTATTTTTTTAAAAAAAATTCAAACTGTTATTTAGTTGTTCCAAATATAAAAGATCGTCAAAATCGATAGCCAAATCTAAATGATCGTCTACCAAATAATCTTAAAAAGTTCGTTTATATTTGGGTAGCCAATCGCTTATAGACCAAATTATTTTTTTCAAGATTTTTTGGGTGCGATCAAATATAAACGATTGAGTATCTGCACCAAAAAATCTTGAAAAAAATCAATTAAATTTGACTACTCAAATTTAAGATTAAATCTAAACGACCGCGTACCAAAAATGGCCAAATTTAAACTAAAGAATTTGGCAAAAAAAATCGTTTAGATTTAAAAATGATCGTGTATAAAAAATAGTCAAATGATCTAAACAATCATTTATCAAATATGTGCATTGGATGTCAAGTAATGACGAAACATTTTTAGTATTTTCTATTGTGGATATGTTGACTTTTTCTGTTTTTGAAATTGTTCCAAGAAAAAAGATTTCTTGTATTTAGTTGATTAGTGAAATATAGTTGAGGTCATAAAATAATAAATAAATACCAATAAAATAAATATAAAGTTTAAGTCAAAAGTAGAACTTTTTCTAAAAAAACAAATAAAAGTCAAAAGCACTTGTTAAGACATCAATGAATTGTTTGTTTACGAAGAAATTATAAGTTATAGTTACTTAGCTTGTAAATAATTGTGTGGCAAATACTACTTTATCCATCCAACTCTCAAATACTACTGACCAGTTAAAATCACTTTTATTTTAGTTTGTGTTTTTTCTTTTTTGTTCAGGTCAATGGTAGATAAAAAGTATTTTATTTTTTAAAAATATATGCTCTTTTTTAGTATACGACACATTAAATAATTACAAATATATACATACTACTACCAAAATTTAATTGCATGCACTATATAGAGGCATCATAAATATATAGACAATTCCATTATTATACATATCACCCAAGTAATGAAAAATGTTACAATATTATACCATAAATACTATTCACTAAGAAGTTATGATCACATATGTAAGGTTCTAGGTTTAGAATACGTACTAGAATTTGAAACTAGATTTGAAGTTAGGAAGAATTCAACGTTCTCTTCCATTCTCTTGTATCCCTCTTTTATTGCTTACCGTTATAGAGTGAAGAATTTCTTCTTTTTATAGATCAACATGAATCAACTTCAACCCATTTTGTTTTTACCAAAACTTTTTGGACTTTTTTTTTCTTTCAAAAAAATCACTTGACAAAATTATTAAACGTCAATGTCTAGCTAGCACACACTACATTAACTTATCATATTAATGTAATTGTTTCGATTTATGAATGAATTCTTTTGGCAAGTGTGAATACAATTTAAAAGAATTAAAAGAAGCAAGTAGGGGCGTGGATGTGACCCAATTGGTCGTAAAAACAAATTGAAAAGTACCTAACATATGTTGAATATACAATGGACCAATTAGTAGGAAAATTTGATGATAATTGCTTATCCCTCTCATGGCACCTTCTTCTCTCTTTTGAGCCTCCCTCTCTTTTTACCCTTTCTCTTTTTCTTTTTCCTCCCTATGTTGTTCTCCCCTCCCTCATATCCACATGCATATGTGTGCAAATTTTGAAAGCCATGTCTAAGTTCTTAGCATATATTGTTTAATTATATATATCATATAAAAACCCTAGCTAGATTCTTCTAAAAAATACAGCCATATATACTTTGGATCAAGGTCCCACTTCTTTTAATATAATTTAGAACTAATTAAAACAATGCACTTCAATTTAAAATATCAATATTCTTTTATTTGGTCAATATTATACTTAGATGGCATTTTGTGGGAGAGATGGAGGGAAGAGGACTAAATAATTGTTCGCTGTTGTGTGACCTCTACATTATGACTATATATATTATTCTTATATAATATATGGTCAATGATCATGTTGGGTTGCTTCTCCTTGATCTCTTCTTTCTCTTGGTTTTTCTTTCTTCTTCTAATGGTAGACGAGAGAGTAGTCGTTTCTAGTATACAAACAAGTAGGAATCAACGATTCTTGCCGCTACACAAAATCTCTAGAAGATTATTGTATCTTCAAAGTGGAGTGTCAAATAATCCAGTGCAGTTTATGGATATCACCATTAGCATGCTTCAATATATATATATATATATATATATATATATATATATATATTCAAAAAGTTTTCAATTTCGATTAAAATTCTATTCCTGGATTGTAAACTTTTTTTTTTCAACTATCATTTAATCTTTTAATACATTCTTAATAAGAAATCTAAAAAAAAAATTGAAAATAAAGATTCAACAACAAAAAAAAAGGTTGCATTTAATGTTTCTCACATAGTTGTGTTCGTTGGTGTATAACTCAAAATTAGATTCTAAAATAAACTAAATGTATCAAATAGTACTATATTTATAAACTATATATAAAACTAGTTTGTATTTACCAATTAGATCTTAGATGTTGACTCTAAACTATTATTATTGGGTAACCTAATGAATATGAACTTCTAAAATAATAATAATGTATTTTATGTTTATATTCATATCTAAAATAATTGTCACAATATTCATGATCAATAAAAATTTGATGCACATACATTTGGTGAAAATATCGAGACTATTAAAAAGTTTAGACACCTTTACTCGTCAAATCTATATATATTTTTTCATTTTTATTTATTTCAAAAAAGATATATAATATCGATTAGTAAAAGTACGAGAATATCTAAATTATACGTTGACATATTGTGAGAATTACATAAAAAAAAAAAACTAATTTAGAGATATTAACTAAGGGTTTTTATTGTTTCAAAAGTTTGGATCGGTAAGTTCAACATATGTTCTCCCAAATATTGAGATTATTATTGTTTATACCTTTGAAATTAATTGTGATTGATTCTTTCAATCCAAATTTCTATCCTGAGCCACATATAGGTAATCTCTTGTAGAAATCATGAAACAGTGTATTTAATAGCTAGTTTTATATATACACCATCTCTATTGCGCTTCACTATTACCCTCTTGTAGGCTTAGCCTTTGGCCTACTTCTCTCTTTGATTTAGTCTCAACATAGTCCAAATTAACCTATGTAAGATATTATTGCATCTCAGTATGGTGTTTATCTTACTCTATTCTGATGCTTAAATTAGAACAAAAATGGTTAATTTAGCTGAGCACAACAAGGAGTAAGATTAGCCTTTGATTTCTTAGAGATTAAATCTTTCCTTAGAGGTAGTCAAATAAAAATATTGTGTAGACGAAGTTAGAAACACTTTTAGGGCTCAAGATTGTAAGGCCGTAGTTAGGATCGGACTCAATTATTTTTTAATTGGTATATTCATTGACTTACATAATTAATCTAAACCCTAAAATGTAGTGATGCACGTTTCTGTATGTCTTCTATGTGATACCTTATAAACTTAGGTCTTTCAATAGACTTTGATTCCTTACTATGGCAAACCAAAACATACACCGCCATTAAATATGATCAAAGGAACTAAAAGCGCTCTAAATCCAACGATTTGCATATCCATACAAATAGTGTGGCATTGAATAATAAACTTTTGCATCAATTTTTCTTCTTCTTTGGTTGTAATTAGTATAATTAGATTTAGAAAGGGGTGGTTTCGTGGAATTTTGATGGAAGATAAGAGTTAGGTTTTTAGATGGTTTTTCACTTTTGTTTATGTGATTTCTCGATATACACACAACAAAAATCACTTTTCTCTCAAACCCAAAAAGATAAAAAGTTTAACCAAATATGAGGAAGCATCCACACCAGTACCTACCCCATTACCAAATAACCAAAACTGAAACTAAATTAAATTAAATTAATAGACACCACAAACAAACAAATACCCAAATTTCAATGAATTAAAGACATTTTCAATTAATTCTTTTTTTTCTCTTATTCCTTTAACAACAATAATAAACGTATATTTATATAAATAGTTCCCATTAGAAACACTAAAATACAGAGTACTTCCTCTTCTCTGAACTGCAGGAGAAAAATCCCTCTCCTTCTTAAACATCAACCTTTCAAGTTTGTAAATTGTCTTTTTCCTCTTCTTTATTTAAGATATATATATATATAATAATAATATTGTGAATCTGATTAGCTACTCATAACATAGCCCACATTCAAGTACAACAGCTTTTTTAAAAAAAAACACACAAGGACCTACCTCTAAACTCTATCTCTAAATCTAAACTCTCTATATCTAACCCTATTTCTTTTTTCCTGTTTTTTCTTTTAAATCTTTAATTAATTTCATATGTACTTGAATTATTATTTTAACATTTTTTAAGGTACTTTGAGTCGATAAGTAAAACTATTGTTTAATATTATTATTATTATTAAACAACACAGCATCTTTTCTTTCTTTCTGAGTAGCCCACAAGTTAAAACAGCTTTGTTTTTTA
>JBBPDI010000009.1:14692099-14702747 GCA_037974545.1 Cucumis variabilis | reverse complement strand
GACGAGGTTCTGTCAACGGCTCTATTTATTCAGTATTGTATTGAGATTTTATCTTTAATATCATCTTCATTTATGTTTGCTTTTGCAATATTCCATTTGAATAAAATTATTCAACTCTCTAGCATTTAAAAAAAGGAAAAGGAATAGTGGATGTTTCGATCATCATCTCTCTAACTAAACTCTCTTGTAAAAGAGCAGAAATAACATATTGGCATCTAGCTGTATCTCAAATGAAGAAACTCCGACGCGCGTCCTACATCGTCGGGATTCGTGTGCATTTTAAAACGAGGGTTATATCTCCCGGTTTTGCATCCTTTGAAACGCCGTCGGATTGCCCAGGACCGCCGACACTTATTTTGGTGCGTCGGCGTTTCCCTTTTAAAACCCCTTCCAAATACAGATCTGGAAGATAAGAGAGCGAACAGAGAGACGAAGTGGCGAGAAGAAAGGCGAAGTGAGTGAGACGCCGCCAGCCCGTGTCGCCTCCGCCTTGATCTCCCTTGCCGCCACCGCCGTCTTTCGGTAACTCAAGAAAAATACAGATTTGGTTGTTTGTGATTTTTTTTTCTCAATATTTTGGTTTAACTCAAGGAAAAAAAATACATGTTACAGTATTGTTTAATGATATACATATTTGGTTGTTTCTTACAGTGTTGCTTACCTTCGAACAAAATTTAGAAGCCAAAAAATATATTTTGATTGATTTTACTTTATGTTTCTTTTTATGAATGGTGATATAGCTCAATGAATTTGAATCCCTAACTTTTGTGTTAGAAATTTAGTCAATTGATATCAAAGGAATAAAAGTAAATTTAAAAATCCTCCCAAGATCTGTATTTCATAGATCCGCCTCTATCTCTTCTAATTTATTTAAGGTGGATTTAAATTCTGCTTTAAAATCTTAATTTGTTCTCTGAAATTCTTTGTGTCGGTTGAAGAAGTTTAGTATTTGTTAGGTGGAGATTAGCAAGTATATATATTTGTTACGTGGAAATTTGAAGAAATTGATTCTGTTTACTTGAAATTTGCAAGTATATATATAATTCAATAGTTAAGACGTTGATTATAGTTGACGAAGTTTAATACATATCACATATTTGTTGAATGTGTCGAAACAAATAACTTAAAGAAAAAAATGTAGCAGTATATCTTAAACTTGATTGATGTGTATAAAAGGATTAAAAGTATAAATATCATTATCTTTCAAACATTAAAATAGAACATTTGAAAGTTGTATGAGCAAAACTTTTGAATTAGTTTCAAATCTTTTGCTTGCATAAATTTGTGTATAGAAAGTGCGTTTTTTTGCCAACTTTGTATGGACACTTAGAAATCTTGCTCGAATCCTCATAATTTGTTCGACATAATGATTTCCTAATAAAAAAATGCAATTAAATATTCTTTAGTTTATTTGTAAAGCTTTACACAATCCTTAGCTTTGTAGGGACACTTACACAATCCCTAGCTTTTGTATGGAAACTTAGAAATTTTGTTGAGGGAAGAAATAGAGAGATTGAAGTGTTTAGTTCATGCTTAGACAGAGACTAGAGAGCTTCTCCTCTCTCTCTCTCTTTTTTTCTTTTTAATTTTTATTATTGAGAGTACTTCAAGTTTTTCATATAAGAGTACATATAGACTTGTATCAAGTCAAACCTTTTAAGATGTATCATACAATACAATATAAGTAATAAAAGTATTGGAGGGTTCTTTACTATAGGAGCATTTATTAATGGAAATATGATATTTTATATGTGCTAAAGATCAAGAGATCCGTAGTTTAAATCCTTTTTCAACTCCATTTTTGCTAACTTTCAATAATTAAACTTATTTATTTTGTAGGTTTTTAACAATGAACAAGGATTGGATCAAACTTAGAAATAAATTATCAGTTGAGTATAGAGAGGGAGTGTCTCAATTTTTAGAGGTTGCAAAGCTTCATATTGATGATTCGGGACGAACAAGATGTCCATGCAAGAAATGTATGAACTCAATGTGGGAGTCATTAGAGGGTGTGGAGCGACATCTACTAACAATTGGAATATCCCCCTCGTATGTGAATTGGATATATCATGGAGAACGAGTCAACTTACCTAGAGGTTTAGAAAGAGTTACAACTCATTTGCATTATAATGATGAAGGAACTAGCAACCTTTTTGAACAAAGTGAAATGTTGGATATTCTTAATGATTTACAAGTTCCGATTGAAAATGAAGAAGAAACAGAAGAAGATTTCGAGAATGAAATGCCCTTTAACGGTAATCGACGAGATACAACAAACTTATTTGAGAATCTAATGAATGAAGTACGTAATGAACTATATCCTGGTTGTTCAAAATTTTCTTCCTTGAACTTTTTAGTTAAGTTGATGCATATCAAAGTTATCAACAGTTGGAGTAACAAATCCTTTGACATGTTACTAGAATTGTTAAAAGCAACGTTTTCAGCAGGTACCATTATACCTACTTCGTTTTATGAAGCTAAAAAAATTGCATGATTTAGGCTTAGGATATGAGTCTATTCATGCGTGTAAATACGATTGCATATTGCATTGGAAGGAATTTAGAGATTTGCAACACTGCCCAATTTGGGTGAGTCTTGATACAAAGTTAATGCTGACAAAAGAAAAAAAAAATCTGCATAAGGTATTGCGCCACTTTCCATTAATACCGAGATTAAGGAGATTGTTTGCATCCCAAGAAGGCGCTTTTGACATGAGATGGCATAAAGATAAACAAGTTGAAATGGAGGATGTGTTAAGGCATTCGGCTGATGCAGAGGGTTGGAAGCATTTTGACTGTGAATTTCCTGATTTCGCTTCAGATTCACGAAATGTTCGTTTGGGATTAGCTTTAGATGAGTTTAATCCGTTTGGGAATATGAGTATCTCCTACAACATATGGTCTGTGATGATAATCCCTTATAATTTGCCACCTTGGAAATGCATGAAAGAGTCTAATTTCTTCATGTCTTTGCTCATACTCGATCCAATATCTCCTGGTAAGGAAATTAATATTTACCTACAACCGTTGATTGAGGAATTGAAACAGTTATGGACTCTTGGTGTGCGTACTTATGATTCTCTTACTGGTGAGTTCTTTCAATTATATGCAACCTTGTTGTGGATCATTAATGACTTTTCTACATATGATGACTTATCCGGGTGGAGTACAAAAGGCTATCAAGCGTGTCCCATATGTATGGAAGATAAATTATCATTTGGTATAAGAGGGAAAATATCTTTCATGGGACATCATCATTATCTTTTAGAAAACCCCATTTGACGTGGAAGTAAGAACCATGATGGAAAGGTAGAGCGTAGGCCTCCTCTAGTTGTAATGATTGGAGATGATATTTTACAACAATTAAATTTGTTGAATTTTCCAGTTTTAAGTAAACATCCATTGAAGCAAGATAAGAAAAGAAAGCAAGCTCTCAATTGGACTAAGAGAAGTATCTTCTTCGAACTTCCTTACTGGTCCAGATGTAATGCATATTGAAAAAAATATTTGTGAAAACTTGTTGGCACATTGTTGAATATTGAAGGAAAAATGTAAGATACCATAAATGCTCGATTAGACCTACAAGATTTGAAAATAAGAAAGGATTTACACTTAAGAGAAGTTGGTAACAAATTTATAAAGCCACATGCGACGTATACGTTGACTAACAGTGAGCGAATTGCATTTTGCAAGTTTCTGAAATAAGTTAAGTTTCTTGATGGATTCATTTCTAATATTTCACGATGTGTGAATGACAAAGATGGAAAAATATCAAGTCTTAAAACACGCAACTATCACGTTTTGCTACATCAACTTCTTCTTATTGGTGTTCGAGCATATCTACCGAAAAATGTCTCCACTGCTGTTACTGAATTGTGTGGATTTTTTCGTGACTTGTGCACAAAAACAATACGTATAAGTGATTTGAACCAATTACAATCAAATATCATAATCATACTTTGTAAATTGGAGAGAATATTTCCACCTACCTTCTTACAAAGTATGATTATGATATTTGATTGGAGAGAATACTTTGTATGTTACAAAATACTTTGTATGTCCTACCATATGAAATCAAAGTTATTGGTCCAGTTAGTTACAGTTCGATTTATCCCATTAAAAAAAGTTTACGAATGTTAAAACAATTTGTACAGAACAAAGCATGTCCTGAGGGGTCTATTGCAGAAGCATATGTGATGAATAAATCAGAGAATTTTTGTTCGCAGTATCTAAGTGGGATTGAAATGTGATCCAATAGTGATGTTCGAAATGATGATAACATTCTCGATTATAAGGTATTTGGTGAATTTGAAGTGTTCAGACAGAGAGTACGACCATTAGGGTCGCCAACTTTACGAACTCTTTCACCAGAAGAAAAAGAGCACGCACATTGGTACATCCTTAAGAGTTGTAAAGAAATAACGGATTATCGCAGGTATGTATTTCAAACTTTATATTTTACTCATTATCTTAAGAATTTGTAATTGTCTTCATACAACCTTACAATTATTAACTTTAGGCAACACATGAGGTTGATACGTCCTCAAGTTCAAAGCTCTTCTGACTTCTGTATAAGACATAGACAAGAATTTTCTGATTGGTTTAGAGCTCAGGTATATATCGTATATGAATTTGAAAATTGATATATCTTATTTGATGATTTATATTTATGTATATCAAATTTCAGGTTCTACAAATGCATGAGAGAGAAAACCTTTTTGATGATTTATTCTCAGTTGCAATGGGACCTTCATCTGAGGTTCGCTCTTACAGTGGATGCATTGTTAATGAGGTACGATTTCATACGGTAGAGAGTGATTCCCAACGCACTACACAGAATAGTGGAGTCGTGTTTGTCAATGGAAACAGTGACAAGAAAAGTACTGACAAGAATATCTACGGTGTTTTAGATGAAGTGTTGGAGTTTCAATATGTGTTTGGACGACGTGTTTGGGCATTCAAATGTAGATGGTTTGACACATATAACAACAAAAGTAATAGGACACAGGTGGAATTAGGATACAAATCAATCAGCACGTCGAATTTTTGGTTTGTTGATGAACTATGCATTCTCGCGACCATGGTGCAACAAGTCTTTTATCTCGATGACCCAAAATATGGTAGCAGTTGGAAAGTTGTTCAAGTGGTAAAAAATAAATGTATATGGAATGTGCCAGAAGTGGAAGATGTTGAAAATGAACAGTTGGATGTATTGGAAATTGTTGTTGGACATCGTGTGGATGAACACATTGAGGATGACACTCTGTGCAGGGTTGACATTGATCCTACAGTGGTGGAAAGATCAGTTGTTTGGCATCTCGTTGACAACTTCATAAACAAAGATGATGAACAATTATCTCCTAAAAAAAGATCAAACGACGATGAATCGTGACACTTTAGGTTAGTTCCGTGACTTAAATGACACTTTAGGTAAATATCATAAGTTTACGTGAGTTTACACTAATACTTTCTTTTTTCTTAGATGGCTCGCCAAACCCACTTATAAGACATGGGACCACTCCCGAAGAGTTGGAGAAATACGTCCACAAACATGAAAAAAAATCTCTATCACACCAAGAATGTCAGATATGCATGCCTAATAAATGAAAGAAATGAAAAAAACGATTGAAGAAATGACATAAGCACAAAAAGGATCTTGAACTTAAGGTAAGTATTTTTTAAATTTCTAATTATCTTTTATTGAGGATAGATAGATTTATTTTAAATGATTAGTTATGACTATCCCGTAGTTATGATAGCCTTTAGTTAATTCTAGCTTTTGCATTCTGATGATTGGTTCTAGCTATTCTGCAGTTATGGCAACAAACTTAGCTTTTGCATTCGAATGTTGGTTATGACTATCTGGTAGCCTTTAGTTGAACTTACTTTTTGCATGATCATGGAGTGAAGTTTTCGTCGAGGGGGGGCGGGGGGGCTTAAACTTTATGTTGGGTGGCACGCCAGAGTGATTTTTTTTTTTAAGGAGTTAAGGTTTAGTGATACTGTTGTTATTGCATTTGTGAAAATTGAAGTTGAGAGGTTGGGTTGTTATGGGGTAGTTTGATCATGGAGTGAGTTGGGGGGGGAGGGAGAGTTGAACTTAGTTTTTGCATCCTTAGAGGTTAGGTTATTATGAGGTAGTTTGATCATGAAGTGAAGTTTGAGGGGGAAAGCTTAAATGTTCCTTTGAAGATCTCAATGTCATTGTTACCTTGGGTGGACACGTCGAGATTAGTTTTTATGGAAGGAGTAAAAGTATTCTATTGTTGTTCCATTTGTACAAAAATTCAAAGTTGTTACATTGGGTTCTTATGGAGTAGGTTGATGTTGGAGTAGGTTTGTTGGGTTGTTATGAGATGGTTGGTTGATCATGGAAGTTAGTTTGATCATTGTTGTGAAAAAGTTTTGGTTTTTGGTATCCATTTTGGTTTATTTGAAGTTTAAACAATGTATTTTACTTTCTTGTAATTGTAGGTGTAGACTTATTCGTAGATGACGTCTGACAATAAGAGATGATGTATTTTTTTTTATGTATTTATTGTTCAAACGAACATCATAAACAAACTCTCTCTTTTTCTTATATAATGTATGTTCTAAATTTTGTCAATTAAACTTTGGTATATTAATGTAATTAATTTTGTGAACTTTTTGTAGAAGGTTTTTATTCAACTTACAAGTCAAGCCTTCTATTCTTTTGCTGGACATAATTCTATTTGGTGGAAAAAGGTTTGGAAATCGTCTCTCCCCTAAAAAATTACAATTTTTTTGGAGGACTTTCATCGGTATTCTTCCTACAAAATTGAATCTTGCCAATAAAAAATTCAGGTTGAGGTGATGTTTGTGTTGTGGAAGTGATTTTGAGTCTATTGTACATGCTCTTTTCTTGTGTAATCATGCTCTCAAGATGTGGATAGATATCTTAGCGTTGATGGGTTGCAGATTGGGGGCAATAGGTTCGGCTTCCGACTTTTTTTTTGTGGATGTTGCGATAAGGTTACTGATTTGGACTTCCTCCTGTTTGGGATTTTTTGTTGGGCAATTTGGGATGACTGAAATAAGTTTAATAATTTGATACCGATTGCCCTTGTTGATTGCAAAATCAAATGGATTCTCCACTGTATTAAAGAAATTGCTGGGAATGGGAAAAGTGTGAATTTGAGTTCTCATACCTATGAGTTTTGAATCGTTGATCGATTGGTTAGGTTGTTGTTACTTCACTGGAGCAGGGGTGTGAGTTGAACGGGCTTTGGTGGAGGTGGCTGGAGTATGGGTGCCTTCAAATAAATGTTGATGTTGCCTGTTCCCTTTTCAAAGATGGTCTCAGTATGGGGTTGGTCGTAAGAAATCATGATAACGATGTGGTTGGAGTTGTAGAGATTCTAACTTTACTTTACGGTTTGCGACTGGCAGGGGTGATGAGGTTTGTGAGTTTTCTTTTGGAATCTGATGCTCTTGATGTGGTTAATTAACAGTATTTTATCTATTTCTTTCTCTTCCTCTCCTTTTGTTGTCATTTATGGGGAGGTGGGAATTCTTTTTAAATGTTAAGGTTCTTAGTTTTTCTTCTCGAGATTGTAATTATGTGGCTCACTATCTTGCTAAACATGCACTTTCTGTTCATGAGTCTCATTGTTGGACCTACCATTTTTCTAATTGGCTCTCCCATAGTATCGTGACTGATAAAGATGGTTTTGAATAAATAAATTGGTGAGTTCAATCAATTGCTTTGTTATTCTAATAGTTATATATGCCACCTAAAGTTAATGTGTATATATAATCATGGATGTGTGGTGGAAGATGGACATAAGGAAATAAGAGTTAAAGTACATTGGGAGAAATTATTAAACTGGTTTATTAATATTATGAATTTTCTTTTTCAATAGCTTATTGTATATTTATTATTATATTCATGTAATTGTTGTTGACATCATGAATTTATGTTGTACACTCAACTAATAGAGTTATATTAATCGATCATCTTCCCATCTTCTTAAATTAATAAAATAAAATACTTCTATAATTTTATTCCTTTGATAATTTTTGTTTGGAGGTGTTTTTCTTAACAATTTTTTAAACAAACTCAATTTTCCTGAAAATAAGAATGAAAATTTACCTTAAAAAATAATATGTTTTTAAATTATTCTCTTCCAAGATGTTTGATATGCGAAAAATAAAAAAAGAATTAGATAGAGATATGAACAAGTAGATAATTAAGGAAACATTTTAATTATTTCCTTTTCATTTTTTTCTTTTTACAATTTGTAAATGGGAGATTAAAGCATAACTCTTTTTATTTTAAATAATAAATAACCAACATTTTCTCCCTTTAAACAGGAAGTTTCATTTAAAAAATAATATAAAAATTTACTATCAAATTTTATTTGCATCATATTACTTTAATGATGAATTGTTAAATATATATATAAAAAAACTATTTACAAAATATAGCAAAAACCTCAGATAAGTTATAGAAAATTTAATCATTTTACTGGTTTGATCTTTAGAACTTGATCATCTTGATTAAATGTGTATGAAAGAGAAACTTTTGATGTTCTTAATGTGGGAGTTTTGAAATAATATTTATATTTCCAAAGAACTACTTTCAAAGTAATGATTTAGGCTTCGGTAATTAGTCTTTCTTGCCATTAGAAGAATTCTCTCTAAATTCTCTTTGGCATAATTTCCTAAAGCCTCACAAATGAAGTTTTATGGGCTTTGGACTCGGATGATCTGTAGATCCGAATTCGAGCTTTATTTAATATTTGGGCTAAATTAAACATATTTTTTCAATTGAACTTTAGCCCAAATAATAGTATTTCATTGAATCAAAACAATTAATTTGATTCAACGATTATGATGAAAACACTTGCGTGGTCGTTGGGATTAGTCAATTCATGTTTTCAATTTCAATTTGAGATAAATGTATCTTTTAATTTGTTTAAATTTTAATAATTTAAAATTTTATCATTAATTTAAGAAATGATGTCACGACCTGTGATCCAAAATTTCTCGTTGAGCAAATGATTTTTAACTTCTTTTTCTTTTTTTTATTTTTTTTTATTTTTTGTTTTAGATAGTCTAATTAAATGGTTTCAATTTACAAAATTTTGAATGCAATACATATTTTGGATTTATAAAATAACATATATTATGGTCCACATTATAATTATTGAAACCCAACTACCCATCTGGACCAAAGAAACTTCTTAGGAATTTACATTAAAAGTTCGAAAGTCATATAACCACAAATTTAAGTTATACCGACAAGAAACTTGACAAGTCTCCTTTTTGATTCAAAGCATGTATAAGTCATTATTAAAAGTCAAATTTCAATATGTTAAAATATATTATATCAACTTAAAAACGAAAACATTTAAATCCCACACTCCCACTTCCTTGTAGTTAATAAAAATGTTAAATTATTAAAAAAAATGTCACTAAATATTATGATATGTGTAAAAAGATTTCGTGAAGTTTCAAAAATACTGTTAAACATGAAATTTTGGCCAATTAAATTTCGTCACGTCATCATAATAAATATTGTGAATTATATTTTTATTGGATTTTGATAATTAAGTTTACTCAACCCAACCCAATTCAAGTCCAATAAACAAATGATCTCAAGTCCAAGCCCAACAAACAAATGGGCTCAAGCCCAAGCCCAACAAGCAATTGGGTCCAAACCCACCAACCCGTGAAATTTCTCTATAAATAGAGACCTTTGTCATTCATTTTGAGGTGGATCTTGGATTGAAGGAAGAATTGAAGCTTTGAAGTACTGAAACTCTGAAGAATTGAAGATTCAAACTTCTACAAGCTCTCAAGACGTGCAAGTCCATATCAACCTCAAGGTCAACATCTTCTGAAAGACTGAAGACTTGAAAGATCAAACTTTCCTTGGATTCGAGAAGATCGAAGTTTAAATCGACTTGCAACTACAACATCCTGAAGATCGAAGATCAAGAAGCCCTAAGTGTTTAACTTGTATTCGAGAGAAAGCATCAAAGGAGTAAATACTAGAGATTGTATCCATAATATTCATCAATATATCAAAGTTCAATTCTACGAATTATATTTCTTCAAAATCTCGTGTGAACAGTTTGGCACGCCCAGTGGGACCATCTCTACCTTTCATCTCTTTCTCTTTTGAAGAACATAGCTAAAGAAGACATGACATCTCAAGGAAACACTTTCAAAGCTCTAGGCGACATCAATAAGCGACCAAACACTCGCAGCCGCTCAAGGAAATTTTATTCATATGAGGATATACCACCTTTTGAGGTCGCGAAGAATATTTGGGAACAAATCTCCAGTCCACCAAAAGGTGGAATTGTAATTAAAGAAAATCCAGTGATTGTGGAACACAACTCATCTTCTGAACACTTAAATGAAAAGATACCTCATCCAAATATAATGTCAGTTGTCGCCACGTGCCTGAGACTACGCAGAGTGGTCGACGTCTTTAAATGAGTTAGTTTTAAAAGAAAATAGGAGTCGTCACCAATCTTTTTTACGGTATGATTGGACACCAAAATAAAGTAAACAATTTTTTTAAAAAAAATGGTCTGCAAAAAATAGAGTTGAGTTCAGGAGTCATTTGTGTGTGGGGAAGGTATTAGCACCCCACAACACCCATTTAGAAAAACGGT
>JBBPDI010000009.1:14649211-14664946 GCA_037974545.1 Cucumis variabilis | reverse complement strand
TAATTGTGGGTAAAAAGACCTTTCTAACGACGCGTTTCGTGGGCGAAAATGTCTTTTCTGCCCACGAGTTCAATTAGTGTGGATGGTTTTGTCAACCTAACAACTATGGGCAAATGAAAAGAGAACGGGATTTCGACCATGAAACTGGCCCATACAAAAATAACGTTGGCAGAAGCTCTGTCCACGTTTTTCTTAAGATTTGTCCACGTTTCTTTGTGTTGGAAGAGACCAAAATTTTTGTAATGTTTAAAGTTACAATTTAGCTAAGGTCGATTACTGTATTTATGGGCATGAGAGTCCGTTACTACCTATCCATTGTATTGGTTACTTGAGGGAGGCTATAAAAGCATTCACGTGTTTCCTTAGAAATAAAGATATAGAGATTTAATTTACATAAAAGATATAGAGATTAAACTTGCATAGCCTTTATAGGCTAATGATTGATCTTTTTTTTAATTTAGAGATTTCCATGTTAGAGTCATCAAGTAGTCTTGATGAAGTTATCTTGTGGAGTGATTTTAAATAATGGTATGCTCCATTTTTTTGTTATGTCTAAGATGACATGGTGATAAGTGAAATCCTATCATTCACACTATAAATTAATCATTTTACGACTAGTATGTGACAAAACTTCATTTTACATTTATAATTACATAAAAAATATTTAACTTTTGGAGAGACCACTAAGAAAACATTTATACATACTATATATAAAAGAATGAAAATGAAAGTGGAGATTTTTTTTTTCATTCTTTTTCTTTCTTTTAGTTCATATTTACATGTTTCTTACTTGTTTTATATTGTAATTTGATTTTTAGCTTTATTTTTTAATTTAAAATTAATTATCGTAATTATTATCTCATTTTTTTCCACTATTTAGATTTCATTCTCATATTAATCTTTTTTATCTTTTTCAATCTTTCAAATTTTTACTTTTAAAATCTTTGAATATAAATATCTCATTGTTTTTTTTTTCATTCATGTTCACAAGTTACAATAAAACACTAAGGGTGAAGAAGAAATCAAATCGTTCTAATTTTTTTCATTTTTTATTTTGTTGTGATCTATTTTTTATATAGGATTTAAAGTTTAGGGTTTACAATAATTTGAAATTAATTATTGTAAATATTTATTTTTTAATATCTGTAATCATATACGGTTTTTAATAAATATTTGGATATTAAACAATCATTACGATGTAAATATTAAAAAAAATAAAAATATTGAAATAACTATTCCAATTTATTTATAAAGTTAAGTTAAAACTATAATTTTTTCGCAATTTTCCTGTGTATTTTACCAGTTGTTTACAAGTTGCTAGAAAAAGCACCTATAACAGGCTTTATGTTAATTCAATGCAGTCATGCACATACATGCAAAAAAAAAAAAGAACTAAAATTCTAAACTCCTGTTAGATAAAACATAACGTTTTAAAATTAATCCTATAAACTAATATTAGCAACTAAACTTAAAAAAAAAAAAAAAAAAAAGTATAGCTATTATGGCTACCAAAACTTAACAAGGAGTTTTTCTTTGTTCAACAAAAGAAAAGTTCCTCAACAATTTTTTATATATATGTTCATCTATATTTTTCATTTACCAATTGCTATAATGTTAATTATTTAGTTCATAGTAAAGATTAGATTACAATTTGATTCACTAAATAAAATAAAAATTAATTAAACAAATGAGATGAGAAAAGTAAATTAAAGAAATGGTCATGGGGTTTCTTTTGCATACAAATTCTATTTACCCAAGTAGAGCCTTTTTATATCACTTTGTTCTTTCCCATTATTGAGAATTAACATAAACGTACACGTTTTGTCTACATCGCCAAATTATATATGTTGTTGGATGTTGACCAACTACAAGTTTGGACATTGACTTGTTCTTATTGTTCCCACACTACTAAAACACCTATAAAAATCTACTTTTTCTGTTATTTTTTCTTCTCAATTATATATATTCATCATCATCATAAAAATGGCTTAAAAATTAATGAGTTGGAGTTCAATTGCTTGTCTTTTCCTCTTGGGAGCTCTCCTACAAGTCGTTTCCGCCTTTGATTATGATGTTGGTGGCGATTTCGGTTGGAACGTTCCACCAAACCCCACCTTCTTCTCTGATTGGACTCGTAATAAAACTTTCTTTGTTGGTGATAAACTAGGTAGGTGCTTAATTATACGAAGACTACCTTTTGTTTGTTTCTATTACAAACTTAAGTTAACCTTTCAATTTTAATTTTACGTGTAGTAAATTTTTTTATTGCTCTATTATACTATTAAGATATTTATTAGAATTTTTTGTTGGGTAAATTCAAAGGAACTTTGAAATGTGTTTCAAAAATTACATGACATTGGAAAATAATTTTAAATTTTACAAATAAATAAATAAATAAATCTCTATTAAACTAAGATTCAAATTCTTCTTAGTTAAAAGAACTTAGCCATTATATTGTTTATAATTAAAAAAAAATTATTTCCAAAATCAATTCATCTATTGTAACAAATTCTATTAAATCCAATGCAATATATTGAATTTCAGGATAAGAACTAAACAATAGTACATCAATAGTACAAATGATAAAATACATAAACTAAATCATCATTGATTAAAATTTAAGAATGAAAGGTTCCAAAATTTGTTTTTATTAGGATATTTTGGCAAAATTAATTCTTAAAGTATTCATAAATAAATCTATTTGGTTGTTAAAAGGTATCTTCATAGATTTTATTCCTTACTTTGTGGAAGTAGGGTTTTGTGCAACAGAAAGATATGGTGAAGTACTGAACATAATATAAGGCAATCGAAGAAAGTTATGGGGTTGTTGGTGAATGGTGCAAGGATTCTATAGCGTGACCGATAAGCAACAACAGGTGAATGGATCTGGTTTTATAATGCTGATTAGTTTATCACCATCCGTTACATGTTTAGCATGTGACTGCACGTCTAACATTAAGGAATTCTATTGACATGAAAACCGAGAATTGATGAGTCAGTTCTGAGCATCTGGGGGAGCCGATCTGGTCTAAGAAACATGTCAATGTGAAAATTGATGAAGTTGTAGAAACAACTCTGTTCGTCAGGGGGAGCCCAAGTCAATCTTGAAAGAGATTATATACTATTCAGGGGGAGCCTGAAATTTACTTAGTTGAATTATATCAATTCATATATATCTTATACAATAAGATGTTTGTCTATAATCTTGAATGAAATTCCTCACCTGAGCAAGAATGCTCTCCAGATGTAGGCATATTGGCCGAACTGGGTTATCAAAGCTCACTGTCTCATTATTTATTATGTGCTCTAGCTATACGTATAGTTTATTGCTATTGGTCTAACTAAAATGTATTTACTACTTTCATTATTTCATTTGGTATCAGAGCTTATGCGATACAAATGGAAACAGCCAGGGAAGTGATTGTTGCCTCAAGATCACCTGTGTTAGATGGGAGCAATTACTCCTATTGGAAAACTCAGATGACCTCGTATCTAAAATCGTTGGATGTGAAGGCTTGGAAGGTGGTGACTGCTAGTTGGACGCCACCCATGGTGATTGTAAATGAAAAATCTGTACCAAAACCTGAGGAAGACTGGACGGATATTAAAGAATAGAGTTCGTTGGTAAACTCACGGGCTTTAAATGCTATATTCAATAGGGTCGATCTGAATATGTTCAAACTTATTAGTTCATGCACTACTGCTAAAGAAGCATGGAGAAAATTGGAAGTTGCTTTTAAAGGAACATCCAAAGTCAAGACATCTCGATTACTGATGATCACCTCGAAGTTTGAATCGCTAAGGATGATGGAAGAAGAAACTATTACCGAATATAATGTTCGTGTATTAGAAATAGCAAATGATGCTTTTAACCTAGGTGAGGGCTTATCTGAAGAATGATTGGTAAGAAAGGTGCTACGTTCTTTACCAAGGAGGTTTGACATGAAGGTGGTTGCAATAGAAGAATCTCATGATATAACTACCCTCTCGCTTCAAGAGCTAATGGGCTCACTACTTACATTCGAAATCTCGCTTGTTGACCACGTAGAAACCAAAGGTAAAAGCATTGCATTTGGCCAAGCAGAATGAGATGGATTTCGAAAAGGGGAAAGCTCCTTGTGAGTCAATGGATGATTCAATCGCAATGTTGACTAAGCATCTCTCTAATGTTATTAAAAGATTTAATAACTCTGGTAGTCATGGGAATTCGAGCAATAAACATTCACAAAAATTCAGAAGAAGAGAGGTAGACAGACCAAGTATGCAAGAGTCTGATAGAACCAATGCCAGAGAAATAGAACGATCATTTAGCAGAGAAAATCGACAGTTTAAGTGCAGAGAGTGTGGAGGATATGTTCACTATCAAGCAGAATATGCAACTTATCTAAGGATACAGGAGAAACAAAAGAAAAATTTTGTAGCTACCTTGTCAGATGAAGAGACGGATACAGATGCTGATAAGGAAGAGTATGTTAATACATTTATCAGCTTCTCTTCAGTAGGTCAGGAGGAGACAATCACTTTGATGGGTAACAGAGAAAATGAAGAAGTGAACTATAGGACCATGATGTTGAAGATGAAGGAAGATGCAGAAATTCGAGTTGTTCAGAAAGATAGAATTCAAAATCTACTGGAGGAGAATTAAAGATTATTGATCGTCATCTCAAAATTAAAACTCAGATTGAAGGAAGCGCAAGGAGACTATGAACATCTTGAAAAATCGATGAAAATGTTGAACTCAGGTACGAATGATTTGATCCAGATCTTGTCAATGGGTAGAAGCTACTCATCTAAGCAGGGACTAGGATAATAGTGGAGTTCAAAAAAAGAATGGAGAAACCAAACTGGTTTTTGTTTCAGCACAATATCCTGAACAGCTAGAACTAAAAAAAACACAAGTAGCTGGAAAGACACATGTTGCTCCTTCCGAAAAGGTATGCTATTCTTGTGGCAAGACAGGGCACATTAAGTCTGGGTGTTACATGATGAGAAAATGGACAAGAACATCTAGACCAAAGTTATCTGGATGATGTGCTGGTAAAAGAACAAAAGTCAAATAAGAGTGGAGAAAGAAGCAGTTAGATGATTTTTATGACAACGAGAGAATTACGCATAAGTTTTCTGCTCCTCTGACTCCACAACAGAATGAAGTTGTGGAACGTAAAAATCGCACACTACAGGAGATGGCTCGTGTTATGCTTCATGCTAAATCAATGCCACTACAGTCTGGACAGAAGCCATGAATACAGCCTTTCATATTCATAATAGAGTAACCATTCAAACAGGAGCAGTAGTAACTCTGTACGAACTGTGGAAAGGAAAGAAGCCAAATGTGAAATACTTTCACATTTTTGGGAGTGTGTGTTACATACTTGCAGATAGAGAATATCACAGGAAACTTGATGCTAAAGTTGATGAAGGAATTTTCTTGGGATATTCTTCAAATAGTAGAGCCTACAAAGTGTATAATCAGTGGACTCAGACAGTAATGGAGTGTATTAATGTAGTAATACATGATGAGGTGGACACTACTGCTAATAAACAAGTTCATGAAGAAACAATAGTTATTCAAAGGGTGACACCAACTTCTGAGTTGAACTCTGCAAGTCAAAATGTCACTGATGAAGCAGATAGAACTAATATCCCTGAACAGATTGAGTCATCTCAAGAGTAGGCAGTGATTCCATCGGGACCTCCCTACATATTACTAGAAAACATCCTACCAGCAGCATTATCGGTGATATTCAAAGCGGTGTTAACACTAGAAAGAAGGATAGGATTGACTATGCTAAAATGATTGCCAACGTTTGTTACATTTCCTCTATTGAACCTAAGACTGTCAATGAAGCTCTTTAAGATGAGTTTTTGATAAGTGCAATGCAAGAGGAGCTACTCCAATTTCAGAGAAATAAGGTTTGGGACTTAGTTCCTAAGCCAACAGGTGTAAATGTCATTGGTACGAAGTAGGTCTTTAAAAATAAAATTGATGAGCTTGGAGTGGTAGTTTGTAACAGAGCTCGTCTCATTGCTCAAGGATATACTCAAGTCGAGGGAATCGATTTTGAGGAGACCTTTGCTCCTGTGGCTAGGCTTGAAGCTATTCGCTTGCTGCTTAGCATTGCATGCATTCAACGAATCAAGCTGTTTCAGATGGATGTCAAGAGTGCATTCTTAAATGGATACCTATCTAAAGAAGTGTATGTATCTCAGCCTAAGGGATTCATTGATCCGACTTTTCCACATCATGTGTATAAATTAAACAAAGCTTTATATGGTCTTAAACAAGCCCCACGTGCTTGGTATGAAGGCTTAACTGAGTATTTGCAACAACAGGGTTATGTTTGTAGAGGTTCTGATAGAACATTGTTCATTCATGGGACAGGGCATAATGTCATTGTTGCTCAAATCTATGTAGATGATATTATCTTTGGAGGGTTTCCTGATGCGAATGTAACTAGCTTTGTCACTATTATGCACTCAGAGTTCGAGATGAGTCTGGTGGGCGAACTGTCATTTTTTCTTGGGTTGCAGATAAAACAGAGTCCAACTGGTATCTTTATATCTCAAGAAAAGTACACTGTCAACATGATAAAAAAATTCAGCCTCGAAAAGTGCCAAGCTAAGAAAACTACCGCGACTACTCATGTCAAGCTTGACAAAGACTGTACATCAGAGACTGTGGATCTCACCACATACAAAAGTATGATTGGTAGCTTGTTGTATCTCACAGCCAGTCGTCCTGATATTGCCTATGCAGTAGGAGTGTGTGCCCATTTTAAATCTGCACAACGTTTATCTCATCTTCAGGCTATTAAACGTATTCTTAAGTATGTACAAGGTACTTCTGATTATGGAATTCAGTATTCATTTGATACAACTTCTGCTTTGGTTGGTTATAGTGATGCTGATTGGGCAGGATGTTCAGATGATAGAAAATCCACGTCAGGTGGGTGTTTCTTCTTGGGGAACAACTTGATCTCCTAGTTTAACAAAAAAACAGAACTCATTGTCCTTGTTGACTGTCGAAGCCGAATACATTGCAGCTGGCAGTGCGTGTGCTCAGCTGGTTTGGATGAAACAAATGATACTTGAATACGATCTATTCCAAGACACGATGATTCTATATTGTGACAATATGAGCGCAATTGACATTTTAAAAAATCCAGTTCAACACAGTAGAACCAAGCACATTGATATCTAACATCATTTTATTCAAAATTTGGTTGAAGAGAAAGTCGTGACTCTTGTTCATGTTCGGTCGGTGCTTCAGTGGTGGATATTTTCACCAAACCACTTGATGTGTCGTCATTTGAGCACTTAAGAGCCGAGCTAGGCATTTTCCATTTGGTCACATCCTGAAAAAATATATAGTGATTGGGTCATTGTACACTGACTGTCTATTTTGTTTAGGCCCATATTTTAGGCCCGATTTGATTCATGTGGAATGTTTTGGCGGGAATGCCTTTTATATCTGGCAGGAAGCGACATGTTCTCTCATTTCTGTATATCTCTGGCGTTTCTTCTTCTGTTCCTGATCTTTTACTCAGTTTGTTCATGGGTTGCTTATTGTTGATCATGGTTAGTACTCGCAGGGGACATTATCAGGCATTTGCGGCTCCTTCGCCGTCGGATGTTCAATCTAATCATGGAGTTCATATGTGTGGTAAACTGGTCAAAAGTACTCATGTGCCATGTCCCTATGTGCACTTAGTCGATCGTGGAAAGAGACCTGTTCCTCTCAACTCAGGGAGTTCTGCTACTGGTTCTGGTCAGCCTCAGGGTACATCTTCTGGTTCTTCTTCTACCTTCTAGGACGATGTGTCATTGGTAGAGTTGCTGCGTACGCATTTTTGCACCCAATTAAATGCTCCCACATGCTTTTCTTCTATGCCTCATTCATCCTGTTCTAAGGAGAAAGTTTCGATAGATTGTACTTCGTCACTTTCTATGACCAGTGCTTTGGGTCCGGCTTTAGGTTCTCGTCCATCCGCTTGTAGTTCGCCCTCAGCTTCATCCCTTGTGCCTTCATCTGCATCTCCTATCCCTCCACCAGAGCGTTCATCCCCTCCTGCACCACTATCTACTTCTCCTCTACCTTCTGATAATCCTGCTCCCCGCAAAATGACTATCAAAACTGGTAGACGCCACTTTCCTCGCAATATTCCTTCAGTTCCCATCGATGGAATTTTGTTCCATCACTTGGAGAATGTGTAGTGCTGGAAGTTTGTAATGCAGCGACGTTTGGTAGATGAGGTGAGTATTTTGGATAAGCATCAATCGTGTGCAGATATTGTGAGCCTCATTGATCGATGAGACCTTTCTCAAACGATTCTCAATGTGGGTCCGTTCTACCCTAAACTCATTCACGAGCTGATTGCTAACTTGCCATCTGAATTTGATGATCCTAGTAGTCCTGACTATCAGGTTATTCATATTCGGGGTCGTTGCTTCACTATATCTCCCTTAGTGATTAACAAATTTCTTGGTCTTACGTCTTGTCTTGATGCTGAGTTGACCACGCCCTCTACGGAGAAGCTAGGTTCTATTTTGACTGGAGGGTCTTTATCTGTGTGGCCTGCGTTTGGCATTCCTTCTGCTTCTCTCAGTGTTAAGTATGCCATCCTCCATAAAATAGGTATTGCAAACTGGTTTCCTTCATCACATGCCTCGACCATCTCCGTAGCTCTTGCCACATTTCTATTTTGTATTGGTAATGGGGTTGTTGTGGATGGGTGCATTTATATATGTTCAGCTGCTTTGCCATGTTGGTACTTTTGGGGTCAAGATCCCAATTGCACTCCCTCGATTTTTATCCAGTTTGTTGCTTCATCAGCACCCTAACATTTTGCAGACCACAGATGCTCCTAGTCTTCGCCCGCGGGTTATATCTCTAAGCTATAAGCTTTTTCAAGGGTCCCATGTTTCCAACATTGACTATGTTGGGCCCTCATCTCACTCTGCCAATCCTTTCTCCTCTAACACTCCTTTGGGTTCCTATATGGATGCTAGCGATGTTGATCGCATGTTGAATTCTCTAACTGCTGAGTCTCGACCATTATCCTCCACTATCTCTTTGCTGTTGGATCGCAAGACTGAAGTGGACTCCTTGATTTGGCACCTAAAATCTCGTGCCTCTTACACTGCTCCTGCTTAGCTGATTCTTTTTTGTGCTCAAAGGGGGAGAAGAATGTATAAATAATGGGAAAGAATGTACAAATGATGGGTTGGATCTGCTTTTGTGCTTCTCTTTTGTGGTTCTCTTTTTTGTTATTTAGTTCTCCTTTTGTTTGTGTTTGAACTGTGACTCTAGTCCGTCGTGATCATGTACAGTGGGTGTGACAAATTGCAAGAATGAATTAATGACTGAATACTGGTGTGTTGTGCTCTAGAGTGCTGATGTGTGTGATGAAACATGTGTACTGGTAACGGTTTGGTGTTTGTGTTGCTCTGTGTTGTATGGTTTGTTTTGTAATAACTCTGGGGTTGTCTGTTGGTTATTGGGTATGGCATGTTACTGCTGTGTGTCTCTGATACTCTGATATATATTGAATTGAGCTGAAAAAGAATTTTACATATTTTCCAAAAATGGGGAGTTTGTCAGGATATTTTGGCAAAATTAATTCTTAAAGTATTCATAAATAAATCTATTTGGTTGTTAAAAGGTATCTTCATAGATTTTATTCCTTACTTTGTGGAAGTAGGGTTTTGTGCAACAGAAAGATATGGTGAAGTACTGAACATAATATAAGGCAATCGAAGAAAGTTATGGGGTTGTTGGTGAATGGTGCAAGGATTCTATAGCGTGACCGATAAGCAACAACAGGTGAATGGATCTGGTTTTATAATGCTGATTAGTTTATCACCATCCGTTACATGTTTAGCATGTGACTGCACGTCTAACATTAAGGAATTCTATTGACATGAAAACCGAGAATTGATGAGTCAGTTCTGAGCATCTGGGGGAGCCGATCTGGTCTAAGAAACATGTCAATGTGAAAATTGATGAAGTTGTAGAAACAACTCTGTTCGTCAGGGGGAGCCCAAGTCAATCTTGAAAGAGATTATATACTATTCAGGGGGAGCCTGAAATTTACTTAGTTGAATTATATCAATTCATATATATCTTATACAATAAGATGTTTGTCTATAATCTTGAATGAAATTCCTCACCTGAGCAAGAATGCTCTCCAGATGTAGGCATATTGGCCGAACTGGGTTATCAAAGCTCACTGTCTCATTATTTATTATGTGCTCTAGCTATACATATAGTTTATTGATATTGGTCTAACTAAAAGATATTTACTACTTTCATTATTTCAGTTTTGTTTTGTAGTTTGATATATGTGTGGTGTGCTTTTACGTACAGTATTCCAATCAAACTCGTTGGAGTTCCATGATGTGGCAGAGCCTGAAAGACAAACGGATTTTGATGGATGTGTGAAGCCAGGAATTAGTTTAAGTACATCATCTGTTGTGTTACCTATTCTACTTGATTCTCCCCGTCTTTGTTACTTTATTTGTACAATTGGCAATCATTGCAACGCGGGTATGAAATTTGCTGTCGACATTTTCATAAACCCCAACTCTGCCTTGCTGCCACCGCCTCCCCCGAGCTCTGCTTCTTCCTTGAGATTTGGTGCAGTATTGGCTGCAGCAATGACTGGATGGCTCTTTCTCATAACCATATAGTTAGTTACGTTTATTTTTGTTTCATTATTTTTTCTCATTTTGTGATCATCTTGTGAGTGTTCCCATATTATTCTATTGGTTTTTTAGATGTATCTTATTGTTTGAATAAATTCTATTGTAATATTCATCATATATTTATGTTTTCTTCTTTTCTTTTCTTTTTTTTTCTTAAATAAGTTATTAGAATATAATGTTTGGGCAATTTGAAAAAACTTATAATCAATCATTAGGTGAAGGCCTAATTTCATGCCTTGTATTAAATAAAAATAAAGAAATAACAATTCAATTTACAGCTTTTTTTAAAGTATATATATGTTGGAATTTATTTCTTAAAACTCGTAGTTTCTAATCATATTCTATTCAATAATGTTGTTATTGATACTATAATCTTAAAACCAATAAATTAAGGTCTTAATGCTATTAATTAAGTAAACTTAAACTTTTTGTAGAGACATAAAAGTGGACCAAGTTCGAGCATATAGTCTAAATAGTCTAAAGTATACAAATACGGTTTGACACCTTATCCTAGGAACACTATGGATGCGGCTCACTTTGTAGTTAATACAAACGATATAATCCTGAATCGCTTGTGTAGAGACATGAAAGTGGAGGCATCCTATATAACTATTTAGTCTACATAAGACTGGGACCAGGAAATAGTCACTTTTAAGTTATAACACTGTTAACTTTGTAAAACTGACTATTTCGTTTATAGATATTCAATGTAACTTAATCTTAATCCTAAGCTAACTATGAACTTATGTTCACACACAACTATTATCCTTAGATCTGCATAAGTGAGGGCAACTCAATGGCGCTGGCCCAATAAGCGTCCCATTTCAGGGGTAAGACTAGGTGGATAGCTAAGGACATAGGGTGCAAGACGAAATTCACTCCTACCCACTCTAGGGTTAGTAGATATCTTGTTCCCTTAAGGACTGAATTCAGGTCTTGAACAAGGAGCCTCATCCTTTCGTTGGTCCAAGAGGGATTCGGTTTAAAGGTTGAATCTTAAACCAATTGTTCAATAGTGGATCAGTGGGACTTAAGGAGAAAAGATATAATCTCGGGGGTAAAATGGTACTTTGACTCAGTCGAGATTAAGAACAACCTATGAAGGATTAACTTACTTATCATGGTTATATCATATGGACACAAAATATATCTATAGTGGGGAGAGTGCAACTACGGAACTTTAGTGGAATGACTCGTTAGTTAACAAAAGTTGATTAACTCAGTCTAAAGCATTTAGACAGTTAATTTCGAATCGTTGGAGTCCATGATCTATAAGCCCATTAGGTTACCCTGCTAGCTCATAAGGAATCAACTTAGAACATTATGATGGAATAATTTGAATTGTTCGAATTAGGTAAAGAGAGAGAAATCGACAAATATGTTTGATATAACCTTATAGTGATTCGTGTTTAAATAAGATTTAAATGTGAATATGGATTCATTTTTGGAAGCTCAGAATTGATGAAAAATGTCAGAGATGTAAAAAGTCAAAATATTGACTTTTGACTTTGAAAATTCAAACTTTGACCGACTTTATATTCAAATATGATTTAAATTTTGGGAAAATGAATGTGAATTCATACTCAAAAGGTCGAAATTAGTCAAGATGAATAAAATGGTAAAAAGTCAAAATGTTGACTTTTGACTTTTTAAATGTCAAATTATCATATTACCCTTGAAAACACATTGCATGTAATTAACAAATGACTTCATGCATGTGAGACACCTACTTGGTTATATGCCAAGTGTGGAGAATGGAAGCTCACTACATGCAATTTTAGCATATAGTTTGCTTATAAAAGGAATGGATTGGAAATGAAAAATGAGTGTTGTTTTGGTTGAAATTGATTTTGTAATTTAGAATTGCAAAATCAACCAAAATTCCTTTTCTCTCCACAAGTTCTCAAAGCCAAGTTCATCCTCCTAAATCCATCTCTCTCTCTATTTTCTCCACCGTTGGAGTCCCACAACTCGATTCTAAGTTTAGAGAATAGCGGGTCAACGCTAGTGGTAGACTCAGACTCAAATACGTGAAGAGATTTCGATAATAGAAAGCATCAAATGTGAGTTTTTCTATTAACCCTACTTTGTTTTATTTTAGGGTTGTAATGCTTGCTAATCACTAAAGTGTTTAGTTGTAATTAGAGTAAAATTCGATCTTTATTCTGCTGTGGATGTCTACCATTTCCAACAATATATAAACTCAATTTACAAATTTTGCATTATTTATGTGGCGTTCGCAACTACTGGACATCTATAAGATAGGTGTAGTTTTTTTTTTTTTTTACTTTAATGTAATTGTTCGTAATTATTTTGAATATTTATATATTGTATTTGATTTATTATAATTAATGTAATTTCTTAAATTTTATAAATTATTGCACATTACGTTTCTAGCCAAATGGAGAATTGAGAACAATATTCAACGTTAATAACAAAGTAAAATAATAAAAAAAATAATTTTAAAAAAATAAATATTAAGGTTTTGCCGACGTAGCATCTACGCTGGCATAGGGCACCTTCCCTGACGCATGGCCAAAACGTTGGGAAAGGTCTTTTGCGGATGCGACGTTGGTGTTATCTGCACCAACGTATCTCAGTCACATAAGCGTTACCTTTTTAGCGACATTCGTCCCGCGTCGGCGTTTATGGCTCACCAATGTGGCACTTGCTCAACGTCAAGAAAAGTTTCTCCAACACTATTTTCTTGACGCTTGTGCCGACGTCTCAAAGTACGTTGGCAATGCCTTTACCAACGTTTTATTCACCCTTTGTCGACGTCTTTGTGCATCGGCGAATGCCTTTTTTCTTTTAGTGGTAGTTCATGAATTAAATTGCTACTTTCATAAAAATTTTGGATTAAAAAAGTTTTTAATCAAATATTGAAAATTAAGAATGAATCGTCACACAAACAAAATATCTTGACAACTTTAGAGACAACATTAGAATAACAAACAATAAATGAAGAGTGAACACCTAGAAATTGTAAATTTGTTCAGTGATATTCACATACGTTTTGGGATAGCGTATAAGAGAAATTAGATGATTCAATTTACTAATATTTAAGATTACACGCGTATATATATATATATATTTGAAGTAACGACATTTACCATGAGACACATATAGAGCCTAACTCAATAATCACTTAAACTCCACTAGATCATGTGAGCTAGATTCCTCCTTAATCGAATTTAGGCTCCGCCACATATGCAAATATTAGTAAAGAACACTCCAAGTCGTCTTGGTTTATAAAACTCCCACTCTCTTTTTATGTTATCTTTTTTTCCTCTATTTGTGAAGATGTTTCACTAATAAGCCTAAGTTGGAGACCTCCATTTTGTGTAATGAAAGACTTTCTCCAACACCATGAAAACTTCTTATTCTTAAACCTTCAACAAATGTTTCGTATGATTATTGAATGTAGAACCAACGACAACACAGTGAGTATTATGTTAAACCACCACCACAAAAACACAAGAATTCCAAAATGCAGTAAATAAAAGCAACAATTTTAACAATGTAAAGACTTATACAGAGAACAATGGAAAAGAAAAACAACCATAAATAACGAAAATAACTCTGCAAAATTTTCAAAATAAGGAAAACATAAACTGGAAGAATGGCCCACTTGTGTGACATCTTTTGTGTCAACGTTCATGACAACATTGATCATCCATGAAACCAGAAACTATTAGCCTTACTCAAGTACACAAAACTCTAACACAACGTGTTTTTAATTATATGTTGAACTTTGCATCATTTTCTAGTTGACATGTCTTCTCTCTTTTGATGTATATACTATTTTAAATTTGTGTTGTGTTGTAATGTTGATAACTATTATAGTCGTCATAATTCTTTTTAGAATAACAAATAAAGAAAAATTTCAATCTTTCTACTCCAAGGAAGGAACAAATCTTGTTCTTTTTTTAACCATGTTTAGTTTCGTCCATATAGTTACAATTTATTGGATAAAAAATTTGAGCTTTCAAACTATGAAAATAGAATCTAATAAATAAATTAAATCCCAAGAATAAGCATTTAAAAAACCTTTGGATAAGTTCCCAAAATTATAGTATAATAACTAATGTGTTGATATTTTTCATGACTATGACTATGACTATTTGACTTTGACCCTTTAAAGTCAGACCATCAGGAAGCAACATCAACATATATTAAACATTGAAGCAAACAATTTGAATATTTAATGTTATGTCTACTTGATATGGTCAGCAGAATAGTTATAAATATTTTAATGTTTAAGAATCAAATTGAAAATTGAAAAATTCAAAGATGGACTAGAAAATACTGCAATGATTGATCGTAGTCTACACTCTAAAATGTTGAATTATCTTTCAAGTGAAGTCTTAGACTTTCTCTAAGATCGAGAATCCCTTCTTGCAAACAATACCTCTTAAATCCCTCTAAGACAGAATTTATCTTCTTGATCTTGTACTCTTCAACAAGAATTTCACACTGGATTATAGTAAGAGCTAGCAAAGGTGTATGTGCTCTTTGACAAAAAAAAAGAAAAAAAACACAGAATTAGCACAAGCAAGATAATCAGAAGTGGCAACCCAAAAAGAGCACAACTTTTTCCTATCTAACATAAGGACTGAGAAAGGAAACAATCTCCTCATTTGGAATCAACACAACCCTTGAAGAAGGAAAAATTCTAGAAGAAAAAGATCTGCCTTCCAGGAATATCATCTTCTGTGACATCTCCTAAGACCACTACGAAACAACTATGCACTGTCTTCAATAAATATATATACTAACAAAGCTCCGCCAAAAAAGTCTATATGTTAGAATAAAATTAACTTAAATTAAATTAAAAAAATTGTCAAAAATAAAACAATTTAACCAAATATTTACTAAAAATTTTCTACTTTTAAAAAAATCTCTAAAATTAATATCAAAATAAAAATTATAACTTTTGAGTTAGATTTTCCACAAAGAGATTTTTCTTTTCTTGCATAAAATAGATTGGTTGAAACTTGGGACTAAAATAATTTTCAACCATGTTCGAGG
>JBBPDI010000009.1:14608388-14634548 GCA_037974545.1 Cucumis variabilis | reverse complement strand
ATCGAAGTACCTTACCACGGATTCGACAACCAAGTTGAGAATGGAGTTTCAAGTGAGAAAAACACAGTAGTCACGAAGTAGTACCATTTTTTTGAACCACACCAACCACTTTTAGAACTACTTGACTTGATTATATTATATAGTTTTTCAAATGTATTGTTAGTTCATGTGCATTAGGACTGATAGATGGACGATGAGTGGTGTAAATTTTTCTAGTTACCATCAGGTGAAGAGAGCAATTTCTTTGAGAGATGTGTAGAAATAGACAGTGCATAAGCCCAACATTATTTATATAATTTGCTTCGTTAATGATTCATTTCATTTTGTTCCAAAACAGTCAACATAGCAGATAGTAAGTTCTTGGACAGTTAAAAAGGCTGTTTGGTAGAAAATTTCAAAACAGAAACTCGAAACAAAGTTGACTATATTTCATATTTTGAGTTTGATGGTGGATTTAAATAATTGTTTAAATTGTGTTTGATAATATATTATAAAATTTAGTTGTAGTTATTAAATAGTAGTTGGCAACAAATCATTACTGACATATTTGACATATAAAGTTGACATATTTGACATACAAAATTGAGTTGAGTTGGTAATTATTTGTACGAGAAGTTGATGAATTTTTTTGAGGAATAACATTTTTTTTGTTTTATATTTCAAAATTAGCACAATTTTAGAAAATTTATAATTTTGTTTTTCTTCGAGTTAATCTTGGTTGAGATCTACTTCGAGATTCTTCCCAAATTTTGAAAAAATCTTTGAAAATTTATATCGGTCTCTCTCAATCGAGTGCATCACCGAGATAGTGTATTTTTTTATTAAAAATTTGATAGTGTATTTTTTATTAAAAATTTGAAAATAAAGACAAAGAAGCCAAACAACGTAAATAAGATGCTTTGGATATTAGAATAATTTTTTTCTTACAAACTTTTGTTCCTTGAGAGTATCATAACAACCTTAAAGAAATTGGGATTGTTCGAAGCCTTATAAGGTCGTTTGACAATGTCATTTTGCTTGTGACTTGAGGAAGCCAGGAAGGGGAGCTCCTTGTCTACGAAATTCCACAATAATCTTCCATCTATGATTGAAAATTGAACTTTAATTTAAACTAATTGACCTAAAAATGAATCCCCAGTAAAAAGTGAGTTGGTAGGGTGAGTGGTGAAGGAACTTCCATGTTGGTCACCTTCTTTAATTTAGGCTAATATATTTTCCTAAATGACTTAAAAGTGTCTAGGTCTTAGTTTTTAGTTTCCATTTTAGCTTATGTTTCTAAACTCGGAGACATCTTGGGGCAACCTTAGTCCGACATCATATTACATAATGCAAGTTCTTTAACACAATACAACTTTGGCCTGGGATCAATGACATCTTTTTAAACTTGGGGACATTTGTTTTAGTGCCGAAGGAGCTCAAATCTTATCAATTGTTATATGCACAAACAAATTTCAAAATGATTTAATAAATAATTTTTTTTAATACGTGTTGATTGTAAAGCTGCAACAAATGTTTACAAAATGATGTTGAAAATTTTGTTTCTAGACAAATTTTTGCTAGATGGCAAACAATTCTTTCTTGTTTTTATTTCAAAATAGAGGCTATAAAAGACAGTACCAACTCTCTTCCTGATTATCTCACTAGAGAATTTCTATAAGGCAAAAGAGAGAGAGTGAAAAAGAAAAAGAAAATAAAAGAGAACAATAAAAGAAGAAAAGAAAGAACATGAGCAAAAGCAACAATCTAAATTCCCTCAAACTAAAGCTTCTTACTCACAAGCATATCAATTTACTTAGAATCCTCACAATCAATGGAGGATAAAAAATGGAAAAGACTCCAACAATTACCATTATCCAACTGGTTTCAAATTTTGGGATCCTCTATCCCTTCAAGGTCTTCTGCTTTAATTATCAACTCTTCTTCAATGAAGCTTTTGGGATCTTCCATCCCTTCAACGCCTTCTACGGTAATAATCAATCCATCTACAATCAAAATAGAGGAGTCATCTACTCCTACTACATATGGTCAAGCCATTACCAAACCAAATTCCAAAAGTTTCGAATTAATCCCATAAAAAACGATACTCCATACTTCGTTCTACCACAATAAAACTCAAGCTTCTTTTATCGCAATCCTAGAACCTGGATATTTGACAAATTCCATATTCGAAACAATCCAAAAAATATTTCCATCAAATTTTCATTTTATTCCAAACCATTTAAAAAAAAACTCGTATGTTTTATGAATATATTATGGTGGAAACCGATTCCATTGAAATAAATAAAGAAGACCCTAATAAAATAGCTTTTTCAAAAATCAAAATTTTGCGGGTCCCAACTCTAACTAAATGGAATCAAAGTATTTATACTGAAAAAATATTTTCACATCAATTTATTTCCCAAAACTATTCCTATATCGATTATCAACAATCCTGGTACGATGTACTTTGGCTAAATAATTTTAATCATTCCTGGTTCATTATGTTTGACAAAACTTGTATTCAAAATTTTCCATTATGGTTTAATGATTGGTGAGACATTTTTGGCCTAAATGAGGCTATTCTACCATATCCACTTTTAGAAAGTTTCAAATTCTTCTCCAACAATATTTTTCCAAACGCTTTTGATCAAACCCTACGCTTTTCAAACTATTTTCATATCGCCTGGATTTTTTGTTGGAATTACTCTATCACACAGATCAATGATATCTCTCGCCTTTTCTGTACATACCAAATTAAATTATGGAAAAAAATTCAACACAGTAATTGCTTCGAAAAATGTAGTCAAAAAATGGTTTTCCATTTATCCTCAGAATACAAAGCCAAATTTGTAAAAAAGCCAACAATTTTTAGCCTAGAAAGCAAACTTAATGGTTGTCATGACTCAAGTTATAAATGAAGAAGAACTCAATATTGCTATTCAATAGATTTCATCTCCGTCCACCAAAAGTTAAGAAGAAAGCACTTCTAATGTTTATGAAAAAGAAGATCAAGATGATTTTGCCAATTTCTTCAATCATATCCATACTCAGACAAAATTAGCCAACCAAAATCAATAAAAGTCAAAACCCAAAGTCAAGACTCAAATTCCTATGGAAAGATGATTTTACTTTGAAAGTATGTGTCATATCCTATAAGAGATAAACGTGCCATGTAATTTTGCTTTCAAAGTGTATGTCTACGTGTCTTGCAAAAATATAGATCTGTCTTGTAAAAGTGTGAATGTGTCATGTAAAATACAATGCATAAACAACTCTGAACTCCTATCATGTGTATAAAAGAGAGTCTAGGAGAGTTAGGAAGGACATCTTTCGAATGTATCTTTCAGTCTTTCATCTAGAGAGATAAAAAGCTTATACTCTGATATTTAAATAAAAATTCTAAAATTCTCCATGTTTCCATGTTGTTCCAATCTTCTACTTATTTCCAAATAAGTCCTTAATATTCCAACATCTACTTTACAAATTTTCCAATAATTTAATAATTTATTATTATTTTTTATTTTTAACAAATATTTAATTATTTATTTCATACTCTCTTTTCCATAGCAAAAATTATTATATTTCTCTTTTCCATAACAAATATTTAACTATTTCTTTCATACCCTCTTTTCCATAACACTACTCACCTCATTCGTATCAATCATGCAAAATCCACACATTATCAATAAGCATGTCACTTTATTTCTATTTATTACATATTAATATGCCATATGTCCACATCTCTCTATTCTTTGTCACCTCGTGTTTTCTCTCTACACCTTGCAATATACTATCATGTCTAAACCTACATAGTAATGGTATTAGAGCCATTTCTCATTAGAGAGTATATTAGTTATTTTAATCCAGCATTAAGGCGTAGTAGTTTTGTTCGAGGGGAGGATTGTGAATCCAATCAAAGTCTCACATCTGTTAGATAAGGAGATGATCTTGGTTAAAAGTGAGGTCAACTATCTTCATTAGTATGAGGCCTTTTGGGATGATACCAAAAGTAAAGCCATAGGGGTATAGTGGACAATATCATACCATTGTGGAGATATTTGAGGGATTTTTTTGTCCTAACAAAGTGCATGCTAGACGACGGAGCTAAGTTTAAGAGTTGTGTTTCCGCTGCAAAGTGACAAGTGAAAGACTTGAAGTGTTCCACTTACTAGACAATGGATGCCTCATCTCGGGGAGAGGTATGCAAGGGATGTCTACGTGTCATGCCTCTATCTAGTCTCACGGAGTAACAGTTGGTGTGAGGTGTGACACAAGCCTTTGGAAGGATTTTTGGATCAAAAGCCAACTAGACCTTCGAACTGAATTTTAAGATACTATATATTCTTTTGAATTATGCATTGATGCTAGCTAAAATGCATAGTATATGTAAATGTTTATTGATGATACATGATGATTAAGCATGATTTATGGATTCCATGCTTTATGGATTGTTATGCTTTATGGATTGTTATGACTGATTATTCATGTCATGTTTATGTTGATTGTACATGATTTTGACTGAGGTGTGTTTGTTAACTTTGGCTATTAATCTTGTACCCTACCTCTATTGTGTTCCTATCTATGTGTCACTCGCACGACTAGGAGTGTTTGTATGGGACCACTTATAAACGGTTAGGCATATACCTACAGATCACATGCACGGTTAGAGGTTAGTTTTACTGTGTTCATATGGGATCAGCTACACGATTAGGGGTGTTCCGAAGGGATCGCTTGCACGATTAGGGGTGTGCCTATGTATCACATACATGTTTATAAAGTGTGTATCAACGATCACTTGCACAGCTAGGGGGATTCCTATGAGATCACTCACATGATTAGGGGTGTTCGTATGGCTCACTTGCTCAATTGTGCTCCATCGAACACACGACAGTATTATTATGTTCCTAACGGGTTTAGGGTTCAAGGTTTAGGGTTTAGAGGTGTTAGTAGTGGGTCCCTTACTATATATATTTTATATACTCACTTTTTTCTATGTTTAATATTTCAGGCAAAGATAGAGAATTTAGAAAGCTGGTGATCGACAGAAAAGGATTGTGTCATGACATATGGGGACACAGTTTTGCTTCGCTTCCATTTACCAATTTTTCAATATTTTGATTTTTTAGATATTTTATTTAACGTTTTTTATTTTTTTATTTTTGTCATCTTTAAAATTATTAGAACTCGTGGTTCATGTTTTCAAAGTATTTTTTTTACTGAATTTCTAAGTTTTATGTCTTTCAAATATTTACTTGATATAAATTTTATAAGGATTTTAGTTTTTCGTCTTTTCAAAAAAGTGTCATTTATTTTTTTTTTATTCTAATTGTTATATGGTTTTTTACATGATTTCCCCCCCCCCCTTTTCCATTCATATCTTTTTATATTGCTCAAGTTTTGTACAAATGTTTGTATGTTTTTTTCATTTTTATTTTTCTATTCTACAAATTCTATAGTTTTTCGAAAATATACAATGATTTATTTTTTGTGTTGATAAACATATTGGAAAAGGAAAATATACATCTCATATATTATTTAGTATATAAGATGATATATTGTAAAATTATTATAACCGTGTACTTATTTAGTTTAGTTATTAATTTCAAATATATACTATGTTTATCTCAAATATAATTATAAAGATTATAGCACTACTGAAAATTTGGCCTTTCTTAACGCACGCAACTTTTGATTTCTTGATGGTCATGGCAAAGGACTATCAAGAAAAATATTTTTATTTACGTTCATGAACGTCAAGAAAAGTTTCCTTATTTTGTTAAAGAAATTAGAAAAAATGTAAAAAAAAAAGTGGATTATTGATTTCTTGATGGACAAAGTTTTCGTAGTTTTGTTGATGGTCCACAAACGTCTAGAAAACTATTTCTTGAGGGGCGATAAACATCAAACTAGATTTTCTTGATGGACGAGGCCCATCAAAGGATATTTTTCTTGATTTGCAATGACCATCAGCAAAAAAAAAACTCTATATTTGTTTTGGATATCTTGATGGGGTTAGGGTTTTCTTGATGGGATTAGGATTTCTTGATGGCAAGGTCTAAAAAAAGACAGGGGCGACGAGAAAAATAGCAAAATTTAAATATCCAATTTTAGAAATAACAAAAAAGTTTGAAATTAGGAAAATGGCAAAATTGTTGTTGTTGTTCTTCTTCTTGTTGTTCTTCTTCTTCTAATAAGTTTTTTTTTTTCCTATTAAACCTTTTTAACCTAGAAAACTTGGATGACAATATATTAAAAGTTTGAGTTAAGTATATTTTTTAACTTTGGATCTATTACACATAAAATTGAAACATCTTTAGGTTAAAATAGATTAGAGCAAAACCTCTTGGATACATTCAGAGCTGTAACTTGAGATAAAATAAGAAACTTTCAAGTTGGTATGCAGGGGCGGATTTATTAAGGAGTCGGGGGACACATGTCCCCTCTCACATTATCGATTTTTGTATTTTAATATTGATTTTGAAGTGTTTGATTACAATATATATTAAATTTAGCTTCATTTTGCCTAAATTATACTTTTGTTGTAGTGGTTGTGCCCTTGCACAACCCTTTGGTTGTGAGTTCTTAAAATCTTGTCTGCTATGATTATTTTTACAAAATAGTTTTTATTCCAAATATCAATAATTTTCTTTCCTTAAATATCAATAATTTTCAAAATAGATTTTATTCAAAACATCAATAATTTTCTTTCCCAAAATATCAAATTTCTTCCTAAATTTCAATGATTTCCTAAAAGGAAGATATCACATTTTCTAGCCCTCATTTGTTATCTAACATTTTTTTTTAAAATGCAAAAAAGTCAGTGATCCAAACTTCCACTCTCTCAACAATATTCCATGAAAAAGGTACTATTCTTTCTTTCTTTCTTCTTTTTATGTAAATTTTGAATTCACATATGTACATTACAAAAAATCATGTGAAAATTGCCGGTCTTTCTTTATTGCTACAAATTAGTGAATGTTATTGGAACATTACTGAAATGTTGAGATATTTTTTTAACATTTTTTAGTGTGTTTATTTTGTAATGACCCAAATTCTCGAATTAACTAAGATGGTTACTTGAATACTAGACTCATGCTTAAACATAAAACTGGACAGTTTAAATAAAAATTTTACAACGATAAGGAGAATCTATAAAAGGTTCGGGCCCTAATTTAGACAAAGTTTGAAAGTTAACTTTAAATATCAAAAGAAAGTTAAGTCACAAAAAGAAAACCCCTAACAGTCTCAACTACTAAGGAAATCCATAAAACATAGACAATCAGCGGAAGCAGTTTGAAGGACACCCCCTATGGCAATCACGACTCCTTCTTGCCCCTCGTCGGTCCACCTCCCTTATTACTTTTGCTTGAAAATTAAACATAAAAGGGTGAGTATAAACATATCAGTAAGACACTCACTACTGGTTTCGTTAGGGGAAAGATAAAACTGTTAACTTTCTATTGAGGGTGCCCTACACTTTAGCAGTCTTGTGATCTCGTAGGAACACACATAATCAGTCTAATGCCCTGCAAGACATATATATCAGTCTAGTGCTCTCGAAGGATGCACAACATATGGCAATCCCGTAGGATGCCTGCAAGGCATGCTACCCAATAGACAAAGCTAACAATTCCCCCTCAGTCTATTATAAACATTAAATCAGTCCATTCCTAGTACAGTCAAATTATTCTATCATTTAATCATTTCAGTGTAATGCACTAACAGTCAATCTACTCAATGCTATCATAGTGCCCGTTGATAGCATAATCACATCAAACAATCAAGCTATGTATTTAACACCCTACTCAGTTCACGAGTACACTGTCCATTCTTTAGTATGTCATTCACCCAAGCTAAACGACAATCAACAAATTTACATCTACCCATTTAAACAACCAAAATCTACGCTTGTCGTCATATACACCAATATATATATATATACATCCCAACCAACCACAGTTTACATTTATCATCAAGTCTACTTTTGTGCATATCAGACAACTATACTCAACGTTTATCGTTGTACCTACGTCCCTATATGCATATTTCAGTCAACCACAGTGCGCACTCATCATCAAGTCTACTATTGTTCAGAGATATCCATATAGTTAACATCATTCAAACCTAAAGTAGAGTCCAGTAGTAAGAACCCTTACCTTACGTTAGGTAAGCTCCCTAGCCGCACCAAAGTCTGCGAAAAACAACCTAAACATCAAGATAATTACTCAATGAATTCTCCAACACATCAACCACTTGAAAATCAATCCAATGTGAATCTTCACAACTTACCCAACTCGAATGAAGCAAAACTTCCAATGACGCTTGCTTTGAAACTTAGATATTCAAGCTCTACCTCTCCAAAATCACCTTAAAATCAACATTACCCAATCAATTAATCAACCTTAAAGCTTATGATAGTTAAGAACAACACCTTAAAACCCACAATTTCTCCTTACTAATGAACTCACCACAAAACAGCGGCAGTGGCGATCGAACCCAAACGAAAAAATACCGTGCAAGACGAATCTGACAATTGGCTTGGAGAAGAGGCTCAACTTATGGTTCGCAGCTGAGAGGAGTGGTGCGCGGCTGCCTTATGGATGGCTTGCGCAGAGACCCACGACGCGAATCTGTGGGTGGCTCAGTCGGATGGAAAATGCAGTGGAGAAGCCAATGGCAGCTGAGTTTTCATCGGACGGGAAGAGAAGAGGAAAGGGGTTGCGGCGACAACTGGGTTTTTGGATTTGTCAAAAAGAGGACAACCCAATGGCGAGCTCGGTCAGAGAAGAAACGATGACGCGTCGGCATGAGGTTGGAGGGTGGCGGTGGTTGCAAAACTAGGACAAGGGAAGAAGGAAGAAGAAGAAGATGAGGGGAGGAGGGGCGCGGGAAGAGAAAGGGAAATTTTTAATTATAATTTTTTAATAAAAATTATTAATAATAATAACCTTTCGAATTCCCTTTTTCCTCCGTAACTTCTTTTCTTTTTCACTAAAAATTCATTTACTATCTCCTTTCTAAACACACCACCTCTCTCTTTTATATCTAAAATTTACTTTATTGAGATTGAGGTCATAACATTCTCGCTTATCTTTAGGTGGTAAATTATTTTCCATCTATTTTTTTTATAGATTTTGTTCTATATATATTATTACCTTTTGTTTTTATTATACTATTATTTTCCTCATCAACTAATGCACTTTGTTTTTCCATGTTCTTGGATATTTTTTTTGGGTATGTGCATTTTGCTTTGTTAATGTGGAATTTTCTTTGTTTGCCAACTATCATGAAGTAAGCTCTATTGTATCACAAGGTAATGTGACTTTCAACAATATTTTATACAATAGTTCCACTTATCTCATCTCATTGACTATTTTATTTTGCTTCTTTTTTTTTATAGGTTTATCTTGCTTTGCCTTGCATGTAAACTTTAGTTCCATGATTATACAATAAAATCCTAACATTGTATATAACAATAAGTGTCAAGATCTTTGAACTAGATGATTTTACAAATTAAACTTAGATAAAGAATTACATACCTTGATCCATGAATGGTCTTCTAAAGGATTATGTTTCTCTCACTTGACCTCCATTAACATAATTAATATTTTTTTTATAGAAAGAGTAAATTACTTGAATGAGGCAGTAAGAGGACCAATTTTTAAGATTCTATTTATAGACATTACTTATTAGGGTGTTTAAGTATAACATTATCTTTTTACCTAACGGGCCTAATAAAATAACAGGCCCCAAAAAGATAAAATGACATAAATGCACATGGGCCACATTAATAATATTATTATATTTAAAATAAATCTAACATTCTCCCAGTTGTCTATTGACATTATTTACCATATACGTTCATAGACATAATGCGTAAAATTAAACTTTATAACATATCATGTCAAGTCAAAGAAAGTACTTGTAACGACCCAACTTTTCTAAATAAGTCGAAGTCATTAACTTTTGACAAGACACTTTGATTGACACAAAATATAGTAAAATTTATTTGAAATCATATAGTCAAAGAAAATCTTAAGTTCGGGTCCTGTTTCAAATAAACCAAAATCTTTCAAAGTACAATTTTCAAAACAACAGTTCAATCGCAAATATTTCTAAGCAGTTTCATGTACTAAGGAAAATAAGAAAAAAATATAGAACGGAAGCATTTCAAGAACATTCCCCTATGGCAATCACGTCTCCTTCTTGTCGCTCGTCTGCATCCTTTATTACCTTTGCCTGAAAAAGTTAAATACAAAAGGGTGAGTATAAACATACTCAATAAGAAACCCAATACTGGGCCCGTTAGAGGAAAAATAACTGTTAACTTCCTATTGGGGTACCCTGTACAGTCACAGTCTTGTGATCCCATAGGATACACATATCAGTCTAGTGCTCCCAAAGGATGCACATAACAATCTAGTGTGCTGCAGAAATACATATCAGTCTAGTGCTTTCGAAGAATGCACATATCAGTCTAGTGCTCCCGAAGGATGCACATATCAGTATAGTGTTCCCGAAGGATACACATATCAGTCTAGTGTTCTGCAGAAACACATATCAGTCTAGTGCTCCCAAAGGATGCACATATCAGTATAGTGTTCCCGAAGGATACACATATCAGTCTAGTGCTCCCGAGGATACACATAAAAAGTGGTGATCCCGTAGGACACCTGCAAGGTAAACTACCCAATAGAAAACTAACAAATTTTTTCCTTAGTCCTTTTTAAACATCTGACAGTCATTCATAGCACAATCGAATTTCCTCAATACAAAATTCCTCCACATAACATACTAACAGTCACCTTATTCTACTTTGTCCCAAAGTCAGTCAGAAACATATCAGTACATCAGTCAACAAACTAAATGCTTATAATATTCCTCTCAGTCCACAAGAACACAACCATAGCATTAATATATCATACATTTAGTCTAAACAAAAATCCATCATTTCAAATCTACCCCCTATAAGACACATCAACAAATTTCAGTCATTCAACCTCCATATGTGTATATGTACATATAGTTCCAGTAAAACACAACATACATTCAATCTTTAGTCTACTTCAATATATATACCTATCATCCATGAGATCCATCCTCAGTTTAGAGACAAACATACAATCAACATACCCTACTTCGTAGGATTTCAACAATCATATGTGTAAATATATATCTTTTTCCAGTCAATCACAATATGCATTCAATATTTGGTCTACATACAACGTATACATAATAAACGACATCTCTACTCAGTCCAGATATGACAATTCAGTCTAAAAAAACTCAGAACTATGAGTGAGTCCAGTACAAAGTTCCTTACATCACTTTAGTCTAATCCCTTTGGTTGGACCCAAGTTTGCCAAGCAACCTAAACATAACTGACATCAAACAACATCCTTCCACACCATTTCATTCATTCAATTCACCTCAATTGTGACATTAGCACTTACCCCATTAATGGAAAGACGAGGCCAATCCAACCAAATGAAAGAATCAAGGGTGTGTACGCTTCGACGATACCTTCAAGAGTGTCACTTCAACCTATCAATTGACATTACACTAAAATAAATAACTACTATTTTCTTCCACAATGCAAAGCACAAAGGCCACCGTTTAAACTTACTCAAAAGGTAGAGAGTTGAACTGTGTACCCAACTCGTTTGAGCATCAAGGGATTTAGGTGCTGTCCACGAAATGGCACCTTCAAGAAACACAAATTCAACTAGTTAACCATTGTAACGACTCCATAATTTTTACAGTGCGAAACCAAGAATCCCACAAAATTTAGTCTTACCACAACTCACAACAAGGCAGCGACAACGACAGTGGCGATCGGAACCCAAACGAAAATATCGTGCAAGATAGAATCGATAGCTAGCTTAAAGGAGGGGGTCGGCTTGGTTTGCTGCTGGGAGGAGCGACAGCTCTTTGCAAGAGCGAAGGCAAAACAAAGTGGAGGAAGATGGACAACTTGGTCGGAGGGGTTACGCACCGATTTCACAACTGGAACAGACGGCAAAATAGAGGGGATGTGGGCGAAGACAGAGGGTTACGACAAACAGGGCATACGACGCATCTCGCGGTTGAGGGTCAAATGCTGCCAAAAATCGTTCACTGAATTTGGACGATGGCTATGAATGGACGACGACGGTTGGGTCTCTGTTAGTCGGGACTTCGTCGGACGGTCAGGGGAAGGGAGGCACGACGGTGGTTTAGGATAAGAGAGAGGAAGAAAAAAAACAATGGGGGGGGGGGGGTGGCTGCGCGAGGAGGAAGAAGAGAAATAAATTGAACTTCTTTTTTTAAAAAAAAAAACTTAATAATTAATATAATAATTAAAATTATATTAATTATTATTATTATTTCTTATATATATCTTAAATTCTTATTCCACACTCTTTTCCAACAAATCCAAAATATAATAACACCTCTAAAACTTAAAATCCATAAACAAAGACAATTTGATATAATTAAAAATAAGATAAAAATATATTTTTACCTTAAAATTTTGGGGTGTTACAGTACTAAAGGATCGTGGCGGTCATACATCATTACATTAACATACTCCCTTCCATCTATCACTGAAATAGTTCTTCTATTAACATGATTCATAATAAAGATAATCAATAATGGTCCAATAATAAGTGTCTTTGTAAAAATGATGTCCTGTTTAACATAATTCATTTATGTATATATTAATCATAAGAATAAAACAATGAGATAAGAATAAAAAACAATAAATAAATAAGCTCAAAGTGTCACATAATCTTGATTTCAATTATGATATCTACTAATATTGATACGTTAAACATGATCATTGAATGTCTTTAGTAGTAATCCTTTAGTTAGTAGATTTGCAATCATAAATTTAGTGCTAACGTGTTTGATTGATACTCTTTGTTTCTGAACTTTTTCTTTAATAACAAAGTATTTTAACTCCATAAGTTTAACACCTTTCGAATACTTGTTGCTGAAAGTTTATCTCAACGACTTGGCAATACTGTCGAAAATTTCAAGTCTTCAGATAAAGTTCTGCAGCCATAAAACATGAATTATAGCCTCAAAGCATGCTACAAATTCAACCTCTTTAGTGGATGCAACAACAATACACTGCTTCACACATTTTCATGAAATTGCTCCTTCAGCTAATGGGAACAAATAGCCAAAAGTGGATTTTTGTGTATTCACACACCCGACAAAATCTGAATCTGAATATTCAATCACCTTAAGATGATCAAATCTCTTGTAAGTAAGCATATAGAACAAAGATTATAATTGAACCTACTCCTACTGATCCTTAGGTATATACATTGATCAACGATATTTTCTTTAAAACCAAAAGATGGATGGTATCAATTGCACTTAAGATACCATTTTCTGGTAGCTTGTTTAAGTCCATATATTGACCTCTTTAATTTACACACCATATGTTCCTTTCCTTCAACCATAAAACTTTCTAGTTGATCCATGAACACTTCTTTATCTAAATTTTCATTTTTAGTAAGACAGTTTTCACATCCATTTGATGAAGCTCTAAATCATAATGAGCTACTAAATTAAACCATAATAATTCTTAATGGGTCATTTTTTCGAGATAGGAGAAAAGATTTCTTTGTAGTCAATGTCATCCTTTTGAGTATAACCTTTGGCAACAAGTTTAGCCTTGTGTCATTCAATATTACCATTTGAGTTAAGTTTGGTCTTAAAGACCCATTTACACCCAACTCTTTTACTTCCTTTAGGCAATTCTATAAGGTGCTAGACTTCATTGTCATTCATAGATTTTAACTATTCTTTCATGATATATAACAATTTGACATAGTTATCTTCTTTAATGGCTTGTGAAAATAAAATTGGATCATTATTAATACTTAAGTCAATTTCTTACTCATGTAAATGAACCAAATAGTCATCAGAAATAGCTAATCTCCTTTGTCTTACAGATCTTCTTAACTAAATTTCTTGTGGTCCCTCAGTTATAGGTTCATTTGTTATAACATCATTATGTGGTGTTTGATCATTAATTTGTTCCTCTTGTAGATTGTTAACAGAGTCAATAACTACAGAAACAACAACTTGAGTAGAAGTTACAGATGAAGGAATTTCCACCCTAACTTCTTGAATTTCCACTTTACGTGGTTACAAACTCCCACTAATTATGTCATTCTCAATGAATCTTACATTTTCAGTTTCAACCATTCTCATACTGTGGTTAGGACAATAAAATCGACTATACCCTTCGATTTTTTTGGATAACCAATGAAGAAACCACTGGTTGTGCTTGAATCCAGTTTCCTTTCTTATGGATTATAAATTCTTACTTTTGCTTGACAACACCAAACATGCAGGTACTTAAACTAGGTTTTCTTCCTGTCCACAGTTCAAAAGATGTCTTTAGAACTAACTTACTAGGAACCCTGTTTAATAAATATTAAGTGATTCTTAATGCATACATCCACAAGAACATATGTAAAGACGAATTAATTAACATACTTCTAACAATATTCATTAATGTACGATTATGTCTTTCTACAACACCATTTTGTTATGGTGTTTTTGGTATTGTGTATTGAGTACATATACCATGTCTTCCTGGGAATTTAGCAAATGGGTCAAAACAATGTGCTTTCTCATCATATTTTCCATAAATTTTATTAAATTATTGACATTTTCAATTCTATAATTGTGGACTTGATATTGTTTGCTACAGTTATTCGCATAAACATTAAGCTCAATCTATTTGATCTTTTTCAAGCTTTATATAAAGATCTGTTCTCATCACTTTTAGCACAAGTTAGTGCATCGACTTTCTCACTTAAGAGTGCCAAATCAAGATCCAAAACTCCAAGATGGAATCATATTTGTTCGCACCAATCAAAGAAATTGAGTCCATTATTCTTGATAATAGACGTAACATGCAAAATGAAGAGAAACGGAAGCAGATGACGCAATTACAAAATAATATGCTTATACATTATTGCTTTGAGAAATAAACATAAAGATACAACATAGATTTAGATAATATGAAATAATCATTAGCTTATATATTGAAGTTCTTTTTTGGAAGGCACACCAATGTACAATATTTATATTTAATTGATGCTAGATTTAATTTCACATAATTGGTAACTTAAATGCTTAAATTAGATATATTAGTTATCTTTGGATATACTATAAATATCGAACCGAACACCTCAATTAATCACAATAAGATTCAAAATTAATAAACTATTAACTACCTTTGGACAAATTAAATATTTTATAATAACGAAAAATCAATACACTCACGACAAATCATTTATGTTTCATAATATCATCTAATTCATTAGCATCAAATGAACATGAGTAATTGAATCAACATTAATTTGATGTCTATCGGTTTAGCAATTTGACCACTTGGGTGACTAACAAATGGTTCATAATATAGGCATCATGAAAAAACAATTCCAATTAACCACAATAAGATTGAAAATTATAAAACTACTAATTACCTTTAGGTAATTTTTAAATGTTTTATAATAATGAAAATCAATATACTCATGATAATATCTTTATGTTTCATAATATCATATAATTCATTGGCATCACATAAATATGAGTAATTGATTTAACTTTAATTTGATATCTATTGAACTTACTAACTTGGCCAATTTGGTGACTAACAAATTATTCATAATATAGATATTATGTTAAAATAATCATAAATAATTATTTTCTTAATTTGCAAAATAATATCAATGGAATATATATCAATAAGACTTACTAAATTGGTCACTTTGGTGACTAACAAATTACTCATAACATAGACATATTGCAACAACACAATCGCAAACATTAATAATTGAACTAACGTAACTTTAATTTGATATTTATAGAACGCTTACTAATTTGACCACTTTGGTGACTAATAAATTATCTATACTATAGATATCAAATAATCACAAATAAATGCATACTTTAAATTATTTGTGATTTAAACATAACACAAAAGGTAATAAAACATAATTTCCAAACTTTATGAAATTTAAATATGCATAATTGATATATTTTAAATTTAAGTAACTCAATCATGAGAAAAAAAATAGTAACATTAATGAAGTAAATAAGAATGTAATTAATCTTCACACACACCATTAAATTTTTTTAATTAAAGAATCTTTAATCAAATGATAATTAAAAAAATCTTTAATTCAAATGATAATTCAAGAATCTTTAATTCAAATGATAATTGATAATTAAATAATCTTAATTCAAATTGATGAAAACATGTCGTGGAAACATTAAAAACAAATTATTAATCATCCATGTAAAATCACAAGTTTTTAATCAAGGGTCTGACACCACATGTAAACTTTAGTTTCATGATTATACAATAAAACCCTAACATTGTATATAACAATAAGTGCCAAGATTTTTGAACTAGATGATTTTGCAAATTAAACTTAGATAAAGAATCACATAACTTGATCCATGAATGATCTTCTAAAGGATTGTGTTTCTCTCACTTGACCTCCCTTAACATAATTAATTTTCTTGATGTAAAAAGTGAATTACTTGAATGAGGCAGTGAGAGGATCAATCTCTAAGGTTATATTTATAGATCACCCATCATGGTGTTTAATTAAAACATTATCTTTTTACCTAATGAGCCTAATAAAATAATTGTCTCCAAAAAGATGAAATAACATATAATGCACATGGGCCACATTAATAATAACGTTATATTTAAAATAAATCTAACATTACACACTTAAACACTCACCATTATGTAATGTGCTTTTCTTTCCCACATTTGTACATGGTACTTTTGGATTTTTAATTTCTTTGTTGGGACGTTTTTAAAAATAGCAAAATAAATTAAAATATTTACAAGTTATAACAAAATTTTGGATTGTATCAGTGATAGTCTTCTATCACTATAGCATATAAATGACTATTAGTGATATAGTTTGCTATAGGTTGTAAATATTTTATAAAATCTACTATTTTTAAAAATTTTCCTTCTTTGGGACATTTTTAAAAATTATTACATTCATGTTTTGTATATTATGATTGTGTTATATTTGTCATATTATTTATTTTAACTTTTGAGAATACTTTGTTTGAAATGTAATTTGTAATATTAATTTTTTTTCTTTTTAAGTTAACTTATATTGTTAACTTGTTGTAATAAAAAGAAAAGGGTTTCACACATGTTTTTTATAAACAAAAAACTCCCTTGAAACTCGTATTTGAGTATATAACAATGATACTGACTTTTTATAGAAACAAGTGAGATGATAGTGTTTTTTTAATTTTTTTTTTAAAAAAATTTGCCTAAAAATAACTATGATTGATGCGATATTGGCTTGTTATACAAAAAAATAATAATGTTTACTAAGTACATGAAATTTTTACAAAACTGAATTTAAAAAACGATTGGCTTTTACTTATTTTTAAAAAACAAAATTAAATTTTCAAAATCTGAAAACGAATATGTTGTAAAAAATAACAAAAAATATTAAAGAAGTAAACCAAATTTTTTACAAGAATTTTTGTTACTTTGGTTATTAAAACGAAAGGTAATTAACTTCTTGAAACGTTGGTAAATTTGTTATAAAAAAATATGTTCAAACTTTTATTTTTAAGAAAAAATTGTAAAAGAAGATAATCTTGTATTTTTTAAAAAAAACAATGCTAAACTAAATTCAAGTAAGTCTCACAAGTTTTTTTTTTTTTTAATTAAAAAAGACACTATTGTCTTTTCTAAAATAAAAACTAAATCAAGAAAATTTTCATACTTCATAACTAAATTATATAGAGGAAATAGTTACATAATTAAAAAAATAAAGTCATTTTTTTTACTGAAACTTAAAAAACCAATAATTAGATTCACACTATTATGGGTATCAAGAGTGATTTTGTTTTTTTGTCATTTATTTAGGAGGATATTACACCAACCTTAGTTATGTCACACTAGCAAAAGAACTTGAACCATCAAAGTAGATTGTTGTTGTGTTAGGGAACCTAGGAAACAAACAATATTAGGATTTCAAGAGCCTCGTATACTAGGAATTTAATTGTTTTTGTTTTGTTAGGAACCTACGTTAATTAAAGTACTAAGATAGCATGTACATAGAACCACTCGAGTTGATTGCAATACTTACTGTCATTTTCACAACACAACAATAATAGATGCTCATGTTCAATATGATAATATGACTTGGAGACAGAAGAATAAAAAACCAATAACCACAACTAAGACACCAAATTAATCAACTTAACTTTTTTCATCTAATTTATGAAAGCAATCTAGCTTGTCGAGAGAGTACATAAATCGATCGAAGATGTTTTACTATCTTGTGTACTATGTTAAGAACAAGAGGGGGATTGGAAGCCACTCAATATGTGGACATTGAAGAGATGGTTGCGATTTTCTTGCATATTGTAGCACACAATGTTAAGAATAGGGTAGCTCGATGACATTTTGCAAGGTCCGATGAGACAGTGTCAAGACACTTCAACTCAATTCTTAGACTCCATAAAATCTTTCTTAAACAACCTGATCCATCGACCCACTGATGTTCGCACGAGAAGTGTCGATGGTTCTATGTATATAATTGGCCTGTCACTACTTTACAGTGGATATGTGCTTCTATGAAATGACGAATAAAATGCCTTTACCCACCAACAAGATTGTTTTGGTGCATTATATGGTATACACATCAAGGTAAATATAAGTATGAGTGATCGCCTAAGGTATAGGTCTAGAAAGGGTGACGTTACCACAAATGTACTTGGTGTGCGTTTGCAAAATGGTGAATATTTGTCATGACTGGATGAGAAGGGACTGCATCTGATTCGAGGTTACTTAGAGATGCAAAGTCACGACCTACTGGTCTAAAAGTCCTAAATGGTAAAGTGATGCATTCTCTTCTCCCCACACGGTGGTGTTAGACTATATGCTCATTCAATATGGTATACCCTAATAATTCATTATGGGAGCAACATGGGCAAGTTACTACTACTTATGTGATGTTGATTATCCGAATGCTGAAGAATTTCTCACTCCATACTGAGGTGAATGTTACCATCTAACTGAATGGCGTGGAAGAAACCCACCAACATTTTCAAAAGAGTTATTTAACACGAGGTATTCCTTTACTAGAAACGTTATTGAAAGAGCATTTGGATCATTGAAGGGTCGGTGGGCCATTCTGAGGGAGATCCTATTACTTTGATGACATACAATGTAGAATAATAACGACATGTTGCCCCTCACGTAACTTGCTACATAGAGAAATGAGTTTAGAGGTAACATTTGAGGAGTCATATCTTGGTGAAGGTGATTGAAGTGAGATGAACAATGAGAATATAAGCTTCGTGGAAACGACTAATGTTTGGACCAAATGGAAGGATAATCTTGCAAACTAAATATCGAGGATTAGAATAATGTAGGACAAATATATGTAGTTTAATTTTGTTTCTCATATAATTTTGTTGTTTTATCACAAGATTTGCACTTGAACTATTTTTTTGTGTGTAATTGAAGTGAGAAATACATGGGGATTCCCTTAAAATTATGAGAACTAAGCTATCTATATGTCAATCTATAAATTTTGTATACATTTTTTCTAAAATTCATGTGCTAAATTATATGACGTCGACAAATTCAAAAGCCACTAAGCAGCGATGGACAACCATTGAGAATGAGGCATTAGTTGAGTGCGTACTACAATTAGTGGAGGAAGGTGGCTAGAAGGCTGATAGTGGGACACTCAAACTGGGATATTTGGTACGGTACAAAAACTAATGAAAAAAAATTCCTCGAATCAACATACAAGTAACTCCAAATCTAGAGTCGAGAGTGAAATTTTTGAAGAAGCAGTACACTGCCATACCAGATATGATGAGGCCAGCATATAGTCGGTTTGGCTGGAATAAGGAACGAAAGTGCATTGAGGCAGAGAAACTGTGTTCGATGGCTGGGTTAAGGTAAAATATAATAAACTTACATTTTTCAACTCCATGTAGGGACACCCCATTGCCTGAAGCCTACTGAACAAACGATTTTCTGACTTTTATGATTTGGAAATTTTGTTCAGTAGAGATAGGGCTCCTTGTGGTAGATGTAAGACTCTCGTTGAAATGGGATCACAGACATGGACATTAATCTCGAAGACTTTGATATTCCAAATTCACATGGACTCGAGCCACCATCGGGGGAGAACATGTCATCCACTCCAATAAGTATGACACATGATGCAGAATCATCTAGGCCAAGTAAGAAAAGGCGATGTCATGAAAAATATGTCCTCGTGATTTAGTGAGGGTGTAACCTCTTAAGCTTTCTCCACAACTCTCTCCTTGAGATTATTAAATCGCCAATTCATCCAAAAGCTTAAGCTAGTGGTTGAAGGCAAATTTAATTATGTATCTTTAACACTCCCACTCACTTGTGGGCTTGAAATATTTGAAAGGCCCAACAAGTGGAATTAATTTTAATTGGAGAGGAAACGACAATGCAGGGACTTGAACACAGGACCTCCCTGGACCACCCGTTCTGATATCATATTAAAGTGCCAATTCATCCAAAAGCTTAAGCTAGTGGTTGAAGGCAAATTTAATTATGTATCTCTAACAGAGATATTGTGCAGATTGCTTAGTAAGCAAACAGACAGAAAAGATGAGATAAAAGAAAGATAATGCGAATGAGAAGACCATCAAAATACAATAATTTCATTAATAGTAAAAGTGGAATACATTGACATAGCACTTTGTTGATACAAAAGAGACTTTCTAATTTAACTACACTCTAAGTTCTTAACTCTCTCGTCTAGCTTCTTAAATGCTTGTGAAAAGATTGTGACCACTACCAAAATAGATGATGCCATTTAAGGGTAGCATGTCAGACGATTAGGATGGCAGGACAAAAGTTGGATGTTCCTCACTACCTGGGGGAGGGGGAGAAGCAAAACAAAACAATTAAAAAGTTAGACAAAAATGTCTAGTGAGTGGGGTTCTTTCTGCCTAAATTCATCACACAATAAAGTAAAGAGAAATACTTATTCAAATTATGCCATTAAGAAGGAAAATCATGGAAACCACAAACAACAATTTCTTTATTTTCTTATTAGGTGATTAATACTTCATTTTTCTCAAAATCATTCATAACACTCTTTTTGTACAATTATCTCATAGAAGCCCTTTGCGTATTTAATAATTTATTAGTATCCTTTTTCCAACTCAAGCGTTCACCACACTCTTTTGCTGAATTGCTGTTAAGCAGAGTGGTCTCAACGCGACAACGTTCTATCATAATTATAGCGCATGATTCATCCACGAACATCAGATCACACAACAAACAAAGGTCATCACATACTAGATCACACAACAAGTATGAGACATCTTATTCCAGGTCGTCACACAGCAAGAATAAGATATTTTATCTCAGATCACACAACAAGGATAAAGTATTTTTACTATATAGGGTACAAAGTCATTTTATTATATCATCATAATTCATAAAAGTATTATTTTCAGAGTTAAGAATATATAAGAAATCATATGCAACATATAGTTCAAAGTTTTATGGTAGGAAATTAATAATTTAAGACTTAAAATATGAATGTATTTGAAATTTCAAATTTAGATAAGAATTCAAGGGTTTTGCAAACTTTTTTAGATAAACCACTCACCGCCAAATTATCTTCTTGGATAGCCCTTGACTTCAAAATCCCTTAGAAATTTCTCACGATCTTCATTAGATGAAATTAGTAGAGGATTTTTTGTCTTTCTTCGGTCTTGCCTCAATTCTTCTTAAGTGAACTAAATCCTACAACTGACCAGAGATCCTTTATTTATAGCTCTCTCGTTTTGGGAAATTTTCTTCATCAAAATGATTACTTATGGCCAACGATGAGAATTCTCAAATATCAAAACACCATGTGGTACTGACACTTACTTATCCTCACCTTGATTGGGCAGTAGAGGCAAATCAATTGCCGACTTCATGGGAATAATAAAATGACATCGCTTTCCTTCGAAGGAAGGAACTCTCAATGCCTTCTTAGTTTAAGGCAAAACTTCTTTATAACGCGTGGTCAGTTTGTGGTTGATGATACTCACCTCCCCCTTGTTCATCGAGCTATCCTTGTCGCGCACCTCTTTTACGCTAGATTTCAGAAGACGATGAGGGTTTCACAACAATTACCTCCTTATGGGAATTTCATCCTTGAAATTCTGTAGGTTAAGGGAATAGTTGAGGGTACTTGAGGTTCATTTGATCCTCATTCTCCCATGTTGCTTGTTCAATACCATGATTAGTCCATAATACTTTGACAACGGGAATGACTTTTGTCCTTAGTACTTTTACTTTTCTGTCTAGTATACGCAATGGTTTTTCCTCGTAAGTCAGATCTTCTTTCATTTCGATAGGTTGTTTTGGGAGTTCATGAGAGGGATTCGAGATGTATTTCCTTAGCATAGAGACATGGAAGACATCATGGATTTTGGGTAGCTCTGCGGGTATGATTAATTTATAAGCAGCATGCCTCACACGTTTTGAGATTGAAAAGGATTTTATAAATCTAAGACTAAGCTTCCTTTTTCTTCCAAATAATTTTGCCTTTCCAAGGTGACAATTTAAGAAAATTTTTGTCTCTTATTTTAAATTCTAATGGCCTACGACAATGGTTAACATATCTCTTCTGTTTATCACGGGCAATCTTAAACTTTCTATAATCGCCATAACATTTTCTATCGTTTCTTGTATTAGGTCTGGCCCATACAGTTTCCTCTAGCCTACTTCCTCCCAATAAACTGGCGTTCTGCAACATCTCCCATACAATGCTTCGTAGAGAGCCATTCCAATACTAGAATGATAGCTATTATTGCCATCAAATTCAATTAAATATAAGTGCTTGTCCCAACTCTCTTTAAACAGTAGGGTGCAAGCTCTTAGCATATCTTCTAAGGTTTGTATGGTTCTTTCAGATTGGCCGTTGGTCTGAGGGTGAAACGCAGTGCTAAATTGCAACTTAGTTCCTAGTGCTTCTTGTAATTTTGGCCAAAACTTGGAGGTGAAGCATAAATTTGTCTGAGATTATGGATACTGGCGTTTCATATTGGTTCACGATTTTGTTTATGTATAATTTAGCCAATTTATCCAAGGAGAAGGTTTGCTTAATGGGGATGAAACAACGATCTTGTTGAATCTGTCCATGATTACCCATAGTCCATTGGAACCATTTGGTGTTTTGAGTAATCCAAATAGAAAGTCCATTATGATGTGCTTCCATTTTCATTCTAGGCTTGGCAGAGAGCATAACAACCTGCCAGGCTTTTGACGTTGCGGTTTGACTTGTTGACATATCAAACATTTTTCATAAATTTTACTATCTCTTGTCGCATTCCTGGCCACCAATAATATTCCTTAAAAGTTTGGTACATCTTGGTACTCATAGGGTGCATCGCGTTAGCAGAGCTATGCGCTTCCTCCATGATGGTTTCCTTCGACACTTTGTGATTTGGAATGCAAAAAGTCTCTTTTCTTTCACTAACGTGCCGCCATCCATTCTAAATGTATTGTCAATTCACTTAGTATTTTTCACTTCATCGGCTAAGCTCCTTAATATAAAGTCCTCCAATTGAACTTTGACAATTTCTTCTTCTAAGGTGGGTTTAACTTGAAACCCTGCACTTAAGTTTCTCATTATTCCCAAAATCAAATTAATAATACTATTCTTTGATTCTCTGAACAAGACTATTTTACCTTGATTTTCCATGTGGAAGCTTTTACCACTCAACACGCCGACTCCAACATTAGTTTTCCCAAGATGATAGGCAATGGTACAATCCTAGTCTGTGATTAATTCCATCCAACGTCTATGTCTCAAATTTAATTCTTTTTTACCAAAGATATATTTCAGATTTTTATTTTCAAAAATGTAAAACCAGCATCCAAACACAGGCATCAGAAACCCAGATTTTCAAATAATGCACTCAAAACACAGACATTTCTAATTCCCAAGCATAAAACCCCATCAGATAAGTCCACAAATGTTTAATTCTTTGGCATTTTATTTCGAACCTACGCACCAAACATTTCAAAAATCCATATTAATAATGATTTCAAAACAACATATATAGAATGAAAATGTGGCAGAATATAATGAAAAAAATTATAAATTCATCAAAAAATTGAAAGAGATGAATGACAAAAGAAAATTGGTTTGACTGACAAAAGTAATAACAAGAAATGGACAGTGTAAAGAAGGAAAGCATGGAGAGATTGGAGAAATATTTAAAAATTAAATTAAATTAACAATTACCCTAATTATATAACCAATGGTAGGTCACATAGTAAGCAAAAGGCATCCCATACCAAATCGTATAGCAAGTATGAGACATTCTACTCAAAATCACACAACATGAATAGGACATTCTATTCCAAAACACACATCAATAATAGCATCTTATCCTAGATCACACAACAAAGATAAAACATCTTATACCAGATCACACAACAAGAATAAGACATCCTATACCAAATCACATAGTAAGGATAAGACATCCTTCTCAAGATCACACAATATGAATATGACATTCTCATCGAACAGGGTACAAAACATCATCTCATTTCAAACTCTATCAAATCTCATGCATTCTTCAAAATAAATTATTTCATCACATCATTCCAATTCATAATAAGTACATTTCATTTGTAAATCATATGCATTTTAAGAATTTTAAAGCATAAGAGAAATCATATGGTTCATAGTCCCAATAGAAATATATTTAAGGATTTAAGCATATTTTAAAAATCTCTTTCATTTTGGAAACATTTTATCAAAAGAACCACTCATATTCAACAATCAGCTAGCTTCTTTGTCGAACTTCTAAGCCAAGAACTTCCTTGCAACCTCTTGTCAATATTCAAGCTAGGAAATTTCCTTAATTCTTTCTTAACTCAATACAGTTCCATACAGAAATGATGATTTCAGCTGACGACGAGAATGATCCAATCACAGAACGCCACATGTTTCTGCCAAATTTTATCATGGATTCGGACTGGGTAACAAGGTTAAGTCAATTGCAGATCTACTAACACAGGGCTACGCTACTACTTCCAGGTGAAATAAGCTCAAATGACTAACAATTTACCACGTTGCATCTTTCTAATAAACTTCTTTTATCGCGTAGCCTACTCACAAAATGTGATTTACTTTTGAATGATAATCTCATTGCACTTACTATTCCTTTCACATGAATCTCATCACATAGGAAAAAACGAAATCGAGGTCTCACAATCCCTCTAATTTTTTTTAATTTTATAATACTTTCACTGAAATTTGATCTAAATTATTTTAATAAAACCTGAGTTGATCTAGCTTTAGGCTCAATTACCACATGACATGCTTTGATGGAATGAGTTGACTTAACTTGATGCATCAATGCTTAAACAAGTGGCACCATTTGATTTGTCAATTTTCATGAATTTAAATTTAATTTGAGAACACGTGTAAATTTGTAACTGATCTCAAATTTGTTAAGCATTAATTTAAGTTAATGGCATGACAGATTGTGATCGATTGAAAATTTCTAGTCAACACCTCCCTTATACGAAGGTAAAAAACAAAAGTCAAAATTGGAAAACAAGAAAGTTATAAAATAAAATGTATGGTAGCACAACTGTAACGACCCAAGTTCTCGAATTAAACTAAGATTGTTACTTGAATAATGAACTCATACTTAAACATAAAACTGGACAAGTTTAAATAAAATTTTCACAACGACAAGGAGAGTTTATAAAAGGTTCGGGCCCTAATTAAAACAAAGTTTGAAAGTTCAATTTAAATGTCAAAAAGCAAGTTAAATTACAAAAAGAAACCCCTAATTGTCTCAACTACTAAGAAAAACCAATAAAACATAGACAATTAGCATAAGCAGTTTGAATGACATTCCGCTATCGCAATCACGACTCCTTCTTATCCCTCGTCGATTCGCCTCCCTTGTTAGCTTTGCCTAAAAAATGTAAACATAAAAGGGTGAGTATAAACATACCTAGTAAGAGACCCGCTACTGGTAAAATAAAACTGTTAACTTTCTATTGGAGGTGCCCTACACTTTATCAGTCTTGTGATCCCGTAGGAACACACATAATCAGTCTAATGCCCTACAGGACATATATATCAGTCT
>JBBPDI010000009.1:14543091-14554691 GCA_037974545.1 Cucumis variabilis | reverse complement strand
TCTCCTTCACGTAAACTACTCCAGAAGAAGGGTAAAGACTGCATGAGATCACAAAAACTACTTTACAATAGTAGTAAACTTAATAGGTTTGACATTGGAGCCTAATCTGTGTCCCCATGAACATTGTGTGGTGGCTCTACAATAGTGTGGTGGCTCTACAATAGTGTCATTCCAAAGCCTTAAAAAGCGTAGATATCAAATTTGAGCTAATTTCAAAAACCAACACCGAGATCTTCAGACTAGCTCCATCGCATCACATTCATCAATCAAAAACATCAAGAACGCGCCATTATCAAGAACAAAACCAATCACAAAGATGAATTTCAACAAGCAACCTAATCGAACAAGTATAGAAAAATCGACGGGAGATCAGAAAGAACAAGCAACTAAAAAATGGAGGACGGAAAACAAAAAGGAACAGGTAATGCTGCAAACAGACAAGCTCGCACAAGGGCAAAAAATCTCACTACTTCTCAGACAAACTTACAAAGTTTGAGAAGAAACAAGAAAGAAGCTGACAAAATCAACTCATAATAATGAAGACATTCCCAATACCTTCCAACTCCAATACATTAATCTTTAATTGAAAACAGAGCACAACCCAGATCAGGTCCAATGACATTCCATTTAAATGGTCAATCATCACAGCAACCAACGTTGTAATACAGGAAAAAACTATGAGACGGACATTAAACAAACACCTAAAGGCCATATTTCCACTCAAACCAGCAAACATAAAGAAAAACATCGATGATTCACAAACCGAACAGGCAAAAAAGATACGAAAATCACATCCCCATTTCAGAGATTAAGCGAAATGATCCACTTTTTCCTTGGCGAATAAAAAATACGCATAAGACAGACACAACTTAGAATCAAATTATCTGGGTTTTCGTTGGTGGGCAAGAAAATCTCAACCCTTGTCTTGAAATCACCGGGAAGGAAAGAAAAAAAGAAAAAAAAAAAAAGGAAGAAAAACAAAATAATTGAGAAAATAATTTCCTAATATCCAACAAAAAATTTATAATATCCAAAGACCGCAGAAAAAGGGTCCTGTGGAGGGAGAAAACGGGAAAAAATATGGAGAAGTACCAAGCAGCAGCCGACGGAGATCGATGGCTGGAAACTCTACCCCTGGTCGGAGGGAGACGACGGGGGGCGTGGATCTTTTTGTAGATCGTGGATTAAAGAGAGAGAGAGAGTACGTGTGTGATGAGGAAAAGGAGCTTAGGCTGATTAGAGAAAAAAAGTCAAAACGGAAAATATAAAATTAGTGTCTGTGATACAAAATGTAGGGAAGTTTTAGAAATAAGGTCAGCTACAATGTCAGACGAAGTTCGACATTATAGCCTGAATAAATGTGTAAGATCTATTTATTCTTCAAACTGTCCGACATTATACGCATATGTCTTCTATTTAGATAGTATAAAAAGGTCTAATATTATCATTAACTTATGTGTTATTAGGAGTGTTAAACAAAGTGGGTTGCTTTAAGTTTTCCTTTGTGTCGTTGTGTTTATATTTTTGTTTGTTGGCCTTTTATCACTTTCATGAGCCAATTACGTGAAACCAAATTATTACATATTAATAATTTATTTTTTTATGTGGAATGTTCAATTGTTTAATTCCAAAGTTGTAACAAAAATTTTAAAAGTAAATAAAACACTTCCTCTTAAAATTTTGAAACTCTCTTTTCTTCAATAAAAATGTGGGATGTGGGATTTAGATATCTAACTAAAGAGAATGAACTCTAACTAAAATCATTTCTTACATTCGAATGGTTAGTTAACAAAATAATACTAAATAAAAATGGTTTTCTTTAAAATTTGATCGATGGTGGGTAATTTAGAAATAGAAAATTCCACAAATCACTCGTCTTAAAGTACAAGGTGGGTTACAATAACACATATCAACTTTCAATTTGATCAATTGAATCCTTGTAGATCAGTTCCTTTTTTTAATTTATTATTATTTATAGGATTAAACATTTGATTCCCATGTGATAAAGAGGAGCATATTTATAATAAAAGAAAAACTTAGGGAGAAATTCTGTCTCTCTCTTCCTTCGTGATATGCAAGACCGATGGCACTAACTATCTAACTTCATTTAGCTCGAGGTTGTTCCTATATTTTATGTGTTTATTCAATTCTTTAATAGGTTTCGAGCAACAAAGAGGTAGAATAAAGCATATTAGGTAAAGAGGTAGAATGAAGCATATTAGGGAGAAAATGGAGCTAACATTGACTTATTCGGAGCTCTAACGAAACAATTAAGCAAAAAGAGCAAAAAATTACAAAACAACCATTGAAGGAGGGCGCTAAAATACAAAAATGACACTTATTATAGCTCCACAGAACTACGTGTCACAGTCGCACTTTTGCAAGTGTCACAAGGGGATCGTGCAATACTTTTTCATGCTTAAGAACAAGTTAGCCAATCCAAATCAAATAGTTGATGGCAAAATGGATTTCTTTTGCAACCTTCACCCATGTTTTTCAGAAAAGGTTTTAGAAAACGGGTTCAGAGGAAAAGGTTTTTGCAAACGTTTGAACACATGTTTGAGAAAAGAGATGACGTTATAATTAAGGCTATAAGCAATAAGAGACAACAACAACTTTATATTTTATAACTCGTGGGTACGAAGGTGTGATGATAAATTTTACTCCCACATAGTACATTCGGAACAAAAAGGGAAAACTAGCAGGCTCGCATATGCCAATGAGCGAAATGTCATACTTAATAAAAATATTTGAAAAAAATAAAAAGCCAATGTAAGGTGTCAGAGCAATCATGCGATCACGGGGAACACGTCTTGGGACAAGCATGACCGTGACAATATGTGTTGCTATAAATGTGCAATTTTGGTTTTTAGGTCATAACTTTTGATCTGGGTGGCCATTTTGAGCGTATGACCATTAGTTTTCTTTTTTCACTCTCGATCCAATACAACATTAGGTTTGAGAGTTATCTTCATCTTCTTTATGTAATCAAACAAGTGGTGTTGGATATGTTGATCATGGGCTAAGGTATCATCTCTAGCTTCGATATTTAGGATTCTTCCCCTATTCGATGTATTTGTGAAATTTTGAACTTAACTGTCATGCCCCTACCTGGAACGTGTCCCTCCTTCGCATTATGAGTGCATGTTACTTGGGCAGCTCCAACGCCTCTAACGAGGCGCTATAGCCCCCGATCGTAAACTTATACTTAACCTTTTTACAAGAGCATCCTTTACAGAATGTCTATCCCTTAAGAATTAAGTTCTCTCTTAAGAACTTTCCATACAATATAAGAATGCAATATTTAGAAACGCTGGAGGAAACTTAACAATTTTATTCATTCCCTAACAAAATTATTACATTTACAAAGCAATGCTTTTCAATTTAAGCCTTTTAAACTTTTTAGTCCAATGCCTTATACAGCTGTTATCACCTGGTCCAAACGCAACATATATCCTCACCTTCTTTACATGGTCTCCTTACTTTACTTACCTATGAAAGGGAAAAACTTAAAACGTAAGTCTAACGCTTAGTAGATGACCTTTTAGGAAAACCTTTAGGGAATACAAGTACATGTATAAATTCATTTTGCAAGATCAATTTCACAATGCCTCACCATGCTCTAAAAACATAAACACCTCATTAGCCTCTACTTATTCCTTTCATAGGACATTGAACCATTCCCATGCATAGACTACTGTGATGACACGTATCATCATCAACATCATTTGGAGATTTAAAGATTCGACTCCAATTGTTCAGGCAATCAGCTCGAATGCAGACATCTCAACTCACCTGGCCACCTTTTCATCGCCATTTGAACCTCTCAACGCATGGTTGCCTTGACTTTTATCTGCCCATAATAGCTAGCTCATGATAGAAATAAAGGCAATGGTTTACTCACATACAAGTCTTTCATACAAACATTATAAAATGAAACACCATTACAAGAAATTGGGACTTTCTCGATGCAGGCCAACACGTTAAGAAATAGTACGTCGGTAGAAACCAGGAGTTTCTTGATGCATCAATATGCACGTTGAGGGAATGTATTTTCCTCGACGCAGCCCCATGCGCGTCAGAATTGGTCGGGATGGGTTAGGGTTCCGTCGACATGGTGCCACGTGCATCGGTAAATGGTGCCCCATTCCCGATGTGGAAGATGTAGTATCGAAAGAGGGTGGATAATTAATTGTACCATTTGGCTTTTCGCCGACGTGGTGCCAAGTGCATCGAGAAATACGATCTTATTCCCAACGTCAACAATGTTACATTGGAGGAAGGACAAATCATTAATGTACGATAAGCCTTCCTCCGACGTGGCAAAAATGTCAAGAATAGGGCTTCGGTATTCCTGACGTTTCATTAATGGCATCGGAAATAGCACCCTATTCTCGATGTTTTCGTTGTGCGTCGGGAGTTTGTTTTTCTTTTTAACTCTATTCTTCACATAATGGAAACAAAAAAGAGAAGAAAATCGAGAGAGGGAGAAGGAAACCGAGAGGGAGATCAAAAAGAAGTAGGATTTGTCGTCGTTGTCGTCGTTATTGCATATCGGTATATATAATTTGATGTGGTTTTTGTTTTATTTACATTACAAATTAGGATTTTGAATATGTTGCCTTGAATTAGAAATTGCGAATTACAAATTAAGATTCTCAAATAGAATTAGTTTTTATTTTAGGAGTTGAATTTTGAATTATGGTTTGGTTCGAACTTTAGGGTTTATGTGTTCGATGATGTAATTGTAAGCTTGTATGTAATTTAGGGTAATTTATGTTTGATAATGTAATGAATTATGTAATTTATGTTTGATAATGTAATGAATTATGTAATTTATGAATTACAAATTAGAATATCTTGTATTCATTACAAATGTATAAATGAATTGTTAATGTAATTGTAAGCTTGTTCTGGTTGAGTGTTTGATTGATATAAATGCAACAAATGTATGAATGAATTGAGTTTTTATGAAATCCAAATGTATGAATTATGTTTTGGTTCTGCTATTAGATATAGTGTTTGGTTAGTTTGTTCTGGCTATCCTGTAGTTATGGTAGCCTTTTGTAGTTTGAACTTAGATTCAGTTAAAAGAGAGGGATGATTTGTCATAACCTATTCATGGACTAATTAAGTTTAGGGTTTGATAGGGATCAGTAATATAGGACTAATGATTAAACAGTTTCATGTTTTAGGTGTATAACAATGGATAAAAGTTGGATGAAACTTAGGAATAAGTTATCGGTTGAGTATAGATAGGGTGTGTCCCAATTTTTAGAGATTGTTAAGTTCTACGTCGATGCTTACGAATGGATAAGGTGTCCATGTAAGAGATGTATGAACTCAAATTGGTACTCATTAGAGGGTGTGGAGCGACATCTATTGACCATTGAAATATCTCCCTCCTATACAGATGGTTGTATCATGGAGATGTAGTGAACTTACATAGAGATATTGAAAGGTTCATGAAGGAACCAGTAGTAACCCTTTTGATGAAGGAACTATTAGTAACCCTTTTAATGAAGGAACTAAGTAACGCTTTTAATGAAGAAGATGAAATGTTTGATATGATTAATGATTTACAAGCTCCGATTGAAAACAAACGGGAAATAGAAGATCTGATTGGTGTAGATATAGAAGAAGAAACATCAAACATATTTCATGACTTATTGAATAAAGCTCATAGTAAGTTATACCTCGGTTGTCTCGAATATAAAGGTTTTAAACGATTGGAGTAACAAGTCATTTGACATGAAGTTAGACTTAATAAAGAGTGTGTTTCCAATGTGTGGTACCAACATTCCTAGTTTATTCTACGAAGCTTAACAAAAATTGTGTGACTTGGGTCTGGGATATGAAACTATTCATGCTTGTAAGTACGACTGTGTAATGTATTGGAAGGAGTTTAAGGATTTGCAGTTTTATCCAACTTGTAGTGAGTCTCGGTATAAGGTTAGTCCTGATCATAACAAAGGAAAAAATTTTCGCATAAGATATTACGTTACTTTTCTTTGATACCGAGATTGCAATGCTTATTTGTTTTGCAAGAAGGATCTTCTGACATGAGATGACACCATGACAAACGTGTTCAAACAGATGATGTGTTGAGACATCCAGTCGAGGCAGATGGATGGAAATATTTTGATTATGAATATCCTGATTTTGCTGCAGATGCACGGAACATTTGTCTGGAGTTAGCTTCAGATGGTTTTAATCCGTTTGATCATATGAGTACCTCATATAGTATGTGGCCTATGGTGTTAATTCCTTACAATTTTCCACCCTGAAAATTCATGAAAGAGTCAACTTTTTTCATGACATTGCTCATTCCCAAGTTAATATCTCCTGGTAGGGAAATTGATGTTTACCTTAGACCCTTGATTGAGGAGCTTAAATAATTATGGACTTTTGGGGTGCGTACGTATGATTCCCTTACCAGTAATTTCTTTCAGTTGTATGCAGCCTTGTTATGGACGATAAATAACTTTTCAGCTTATGATGATTTTCAGGATGGAATATAAAAGGGTATCAGGCATGTCCTATATGCATGGGAGATAGATCGTCCTTTGGGATAAGAGGAAAAATATCTTTCATGGAACATCGACGTTATCTTCCTGAGAACCTTGTTTGGCAGAGAAGTAGGCTGCACAATGGCAAGGTAGAAGGTAAGGCTGCTCTAGTGGTAATGAATGGTTACGAAGTAATAGAACAAGTAGATCAATTGGAATTTTCAGTTCTTAGCAAACATCCTGCATTAAAGGAGAAGAAAAGAAAGAGAGCTCTTAATTGGACTAAACAAAACATTTTCTTCGAACTTCCTTACTGGTCGAGATTATTACTACGACACAAACTAGACGTAATGCATATTGAAAAGAATGTTTGCGACAATGTGATTGGTACGTTGTTGAATATTGAAGGAAAAACCAAAGACACCACGAATGCACGATTGGACCTACAAGATTTGAAATTAAAAATGATTTACATCTCATAGAAGTTGGTAACCGATTGGTGAAGCCACATGCAAGTTACACGTTAACTAGCAGCGAGCGAGTTGAGTTTTGCAAGTTCTTGAAATTAGTGAAGTTTCTCGATGGATTCGTTTCTAATATTTCTCGATATGTGCATGAAAAAGAAGGAAAAATTTCAGGTCTCAAAACGCACGACTGTCACATTTTGCTACATCGACTTGTATTTATTGGTGCTCGAGCTTTCTTACCAAAAAATGTATACATCTCTGTTACTAAACTGTGTAACTTCTTTCGTGATTTGTATTCCAGAACAATACGAGTAAGTGAATTGGACAGACTACAGACAGATATTATAGTCATACTTTGTAAATTGGAAAAAATATCTTCACCTACCTTCTTCAGTGTAATGGTACATCTTGTCGTTCATCTACAATACGAAATCAAGATTATTTGGACCAATTTCTTACAGTTGGATGTATCCTATTGAAAGAAGTTTACGCACATTAAAACAGTATGTGCATAACAAAGCACGTCCTGAGGGGTCTATTGCAGAAGCATATCTGATGAATGAATCAGGAACTTTTTGTTCGTGATATCTAAGTGGAATTGAGACGCGATTCACTAGAGATGAACAGAACGATGATAGCATTTCGAATGATAAGGTGATGGGTGAGTTTGAAGTCTTCATTCAGAAAGTAAGACCATTAGGGGCATCAAGTATTCGCCCTCTATCACAGGAAGAGAAACGTCTACTTCACTGGTACATTCTCAACAATGTAAGTGAAATATCAGAGTACCATAAGCAAGCATTTGTAACCCTTTGACTTACCTCATCTTACAATTTATGTTTTACGTCTTTATTATATAACATTTTTTTATTAGGAGACACTTGAAACTGATACGTCTACAAGTTTAAAACTCGAGAGTTTAATAGAAATGCGCGAGAGAGAAAACATTTCTACTGATTTATTTTCTCTTGTAATGGGATCAGTGCCTGATGTTTGGTCTTATAGTGGATGCATTGTTGGTGGAGTGATATTTCACACAGTAGAGCGAGATTCCAGACGTACTACTCAAAACAATGGAGTAATGGTAGTCAGTGGTGAGAATAATAATTTCTACGGTGTTATCAATGAAGTGTTGGACATTTATTATCCCATGGGACGACGTGTCTGGTTATTTAAGTGTAGGTGGTATGACACAGACAACAATAAAAGTCATAGGACACATGCGAAGTTAGGTTACAAATCAATCAACACGTCTCGTTTTTTGTTCGTCGATGAACCAGTCATCCTTGTAACGCAGGAACATCAAGTATTTTACATAGAGGATCCAAAAAATGGTACAAATTGGAAGGTTGTTCAAGTGGTCTAGAATAAACAAATTTGGGATGTTCCAAAAGTCGATGATGTTAACAATAAACAACTGAATATAGTGGAAATCGTTGACAATGGACATCATGTCGGAGAGATAGTTGAGGATGACACTTTGTGTAGATCCTTCAGTTGTTGAAAGACTGATTCGTTCAACCATTGCTGACAACTTCATAGATGATAACGATGATCAATTATTCCATCAAAGTGAATCTAGTGATGACGAATGATGTTGAACCACGAATCCACATATTTCATTATTTTATGCATTCAGTTTCATGTATTCATATTTGTTTCATTAATTTTGAGGTATATGTGTGTACAGGTACTATGTCTTCTCCATTCTCATATAGTAATTTTTAGGACATCGATGCTCTATTTCTCCAGTTTGGCGACAATTTGAACGAGGGATAGACGACGTCCTCAGTGGGTGACACATCAGGTGAGTGTTACTTACAAACAAGTTTTTTTAGTCACGATTGTTTCTAACACAACTTTATTTCTACAGCAGACATGTCTCAACCTACTCCAACTCCTAGGAGGTGTCAACAGTCTCAGAACTTGGAGTTAAAGAGGTACGTTCAGAGAAATGGTAGAATTCAAATTACCATTTCTCTAGGAGCAGAGAAGCCAATATCTCCACACGCTGTTCGGTTCAACAACACCATTGGCGTGTGTGTGAGAAATATATTTTCAGTCCACTGCCTTAAGTGGGCTGATGTTGGAAGAGAATACATTAAGGTCATCAAGGACGATCTACAGGTAAATTCAAAAGTGCATTAGTTTTTCTGTAGAGACATACACATCATTATATAAAGGAAACTAACGTGTGAATTTTTTTCGTTTGTTGCACTTTTTCATGCTTGATTTCAACGATCAAGCACTTACTAGATTTATTGAGCATCAGATGCTCACATCTTTCAAAGAGTTCGAGGGTGACTGTCACAAACATTTCAAATGGTACAACGATCCAGAACAGGCACATGTCAACCCACCTAACATATTGGTGGGACGTATTGAAGATTGGCACTTCCTCTGCGATCACTACATGAGTCGTGCATTTCAGGTAAGATTTACGAATTACAATGATATGTGTTATTTTACTTAATTTTCTTAAAGGGCGTGTGTACACTTAACAAATATTTTCCATGCAGGAGAAGTCACGGACGAACAAGGCTGCTAGGCAGAAACAACCTTACAGTCAGTAGTGGGTCGAAGTCATTTCTATAACGACAGCATGACCTTGCTGAGGAACAAGGTCTACCAGTCGACTGACTTGAATTATTTAGAGAAACTCATGCTTGGAGTGGAGAATTTATTTCGCCTGCGGCTGCGAGTGTGCAGGTTAGTTTGAACTTGATGTTGTCTAAATTATATGCTTAACCCTTCTCTCATAACTTACATAAAATTTTATTTGTTATAGAGTTAAATGTTGGCACTTCAGTCCCAGCCTACCCTAGAGGGTTCTCAACCACTCTCTGATGATGATATTTACGAGATCGTTTTGGGTAAGCATCCAGGTTACTCAAAAGGTCTTGGTTGGGGACCCAGGCCTAAGTCCCGCCAAAGTCCAGGTAGCAGTTCTTCAACTTGTTCTTCACATTCTACAGCGATCGAAGAAGCTAATGCAATCCTCATTGAGCAACAACGACTTGAGCTTCAAGAAACTAAACGCATGATTGAAGAGTAGAGAAGGTTCTCCGAGATGCAGTTTAGACAAACGGCAGAAATGATGAAGAAGATTAAAGAATTGAGTCGGACACGTGGAGGATCGTGAGGCATCTATGGCCTTCTTGCTTTCTTGCTTTCTTGTATTAACTTTCTTTTTCGAATTTAAGACTATGTTATTCTGATATTTATGTAATTCTAATACAATTTCAATTTCAATATTTTTATTGACTGTTTCGTTGTTCAGTTTTAATTTAAATTAAATCAAAATCGAATAGTGGAAAAACAAAAATATAAAATAATAAAAATAATTAAATAATAATGATAATAATAATAATAATAATAATAATAATAATATTTAAAGAAAATAAATGAGATTCCCGATGCAGCACATGCATCGGTAGAAAAGGACTATTTTCGACGTATGTGCACGACATCAGGTGTCCATTTAGCAATACACCTTCTCCCGAAGCGAGTCCAACGTCGGTGGATCCCAGGGGTACGCCAATGCATAAGAAACGTCAAGAGATATGAACTGTCGACACACCTCAAAAGTGCATCGAAGATAGTTCTTCCGACGTTGAATAATATGTCGAGAGACCCATTTCTGACGTTTTTAGAGCTATCCTGATGCGGTAGCGCATCGAAAAAACTCCAATCTCTTGTAGTGCACTTTACTTAAAAACATTAAAACTTGGAAACATTCTTTTAAGAAGTCATACTTTCTTTATAAACATAAAAAAGTTTATACATGCATTTGAACATGTTCGACTTAAAAAGAAAGCTTTAGAAATCTTTGTTCTCTCTCTTTTGAAAGGGTCACTCACAAAAACTATACGTTTTCTCCTAATTCCCTTCTTCTTCTTCTCTGGAGTCTTTTTGGTAGAACTTCAACAATTAAAATGTTCCCTTATTCTTTCCTTTGAACTCTTAGGGCCTCTATTTATACTAATCCTAAACTGGATTGGTCTTCCTTAAACTCATTCTTAGCTTTTCAGCTCCTACATAGTGTTAAGGATTTTACTATTTTAATTAACTTATGATTTTTTGGAGGGCTTGAACCTCCAACCTTGTGGTTAACAGGCACACGCTCTAACCAACTGGGCTTTTCTAGCAATTATATTAATTATCCATCTTGTTTGTTTTTAAGAAAAACAAATCAAGTAATAAATTGAGGTGTTAGGTTGTTAACCATAGAAGTTTTTTTTCCTATCAATCGATTATTTATTTATTTTTAAAAAAAATTGGAAAATTATTAAAAATAGAAATAAAAAACAAACTATTTATCCTTCATAGAAAAATCAAGTGTACTGAAGTTTGTCTTTTAGTGATTTTTTTATGTAGTGTAAATTGTTTGTTCTTTTTTTTCTTCTACTTTTGAAAAAAACCCAAGAAAAATATACTTATATGCCTTAATAACCTTCAAATGCTCCTAAAATTTTCTATAGAGTTATATCGTGAAGTATACTCTCCCGAGGGTTGCCCTTGCCTTCCAAGTACATCATGTTTCATGTTGTCACATTTATTTATCTATCTTTTGTATCTAAAAGTGTAATTCGACTAATGAGTTTACAAATGTAGATATAGGCTT
>JBBPDI010000009.1:14532718-14542991 GCA_037974545.1 Cucumis variabilis | reverse complement strand
TCATTGTTCATTATGTGTCCAAAGAATATAAGTCATGTGAAAAAGTTCCATTGCTTGTATATTACAAAGTGTGTTTATCGACAAAAGTGCACCACCACACACGAGTATTTCTTTTAACTTTTTCTTTTTAAAAAAAGTTAATTTAATTTTTAAAAAAATTGAAAACTCCTTTAATTTGTTTTAGTAAAAATTATGAATAAATATTATATTAAAATTAATAAAAAAATAGTGAAAATTTAATCAACTAACTTATAGAATTACCAATAAAGACGACAAATAAATACTCTTCATTTTTAAACATAGAGACCAAATTGAAGTTAAATTTCAAACAAAAAAAATCTTAATATTTGAAATCTAAAAACTAAATTGAAACAAACTAAAATCTTAAATGATTAGAAGTGTAATATTTTTTAATTTGGAGACTATAAAATCAAAACCTATCGATTATTAGAGATTTTATATTAGAAAATATTTTTGAAGAATGTTGCCGCAGTTGTCTTCTTTGGAAAAATATATTTTCCCTATCTCAAATATTCTGTAGATCTTTTATAAGGGTATTGTCCTTCTTTTTGCTTTGGGATCATGGCATGAAGTTGTTCCCACTTCTTCTGGTATGCACAATTGCATATTTAAGAAAATATTGCTCTCTTTTAAGGTTCTTATTCCCCCACTTATTATGGTGAAGAACCCTTGTGGGTTGAGACATTCCGAAAGAAAGAACACGAAAATAGAGCATGCAATGGAAAGAGAAAGTATAAGTCAAAGGTTCTATCGAGTGTAGGTAAGCAACACGATGAGGATGACTAGCGAGGAAGGCATTGCGTTAAGCGCCAAGAGTGAGGAGTTTGGCAAGATACTGCGAGAAGAACTATATGCGCCCAAGAGAGTGAGGGGAGGAAGTAAATATCTTGTCAAAGCGGCTAGACAACTCATTATGGAAAAGAAAATGACGGTGTGACTTTTCGAGAAGAGAAAAGGGCAGTTGGACAATTAAGAGTTTAACTTCCCAAAGAGATAAGGTGTGCGTCTCAAGGGAAAATCAAATCGCCATTGGCGGTTAGATTATGTGTCGAGTTTGGGTTGGTGGCATAGCATAGAGTGTTAGTATGGTGACAAGTGTAAAGCATGGAAGTGACCCTCAGAGGTGAAATGTCTCTATAAATAGGGCCGAAAACTAAAAGAAAGGAAAAAGTTTTAGTTCAAAAATGATAAATTTTCTGATGAAAGTGAGAGGAGAAAGTTTTGAATGATAAACGAATGGATCCTTCAACCTTCATACGAGAAGAGAAAGTCGAAAGCAGAGAAGGAAGAAGTTGAGGCTAAGTATCATTTGTGAGGGACAAAATGAATTATACATTTTGTTTGTCAGTAATACACTGTTTACAAGTATTGTTTGAAAGTGATGAATTTGATTTATAGACGTTTTTTATGATTGATTATCATTCTTGGAATGATCAAATACATTTTATACGCTTTGTTGTTTTGAGTGATAAGATCCATTTTATAAACGTTCCCGTGTTTGTTTTATAAGTATCATCCGTAAATGGACCTTATATGAAAATTGAATGATTGTGAACAACTAAATGTTTTCTATATTTAAACAAGAGTTACGAATGTTCTTGAATGATTAAATATTTTCTATGAATGAATGTGAGTATTTTTCTAAAGGTGATAAAGTGTGAGTTATAAATAGTTGTAAATAGCAAATAAGTTTCAAGGATGGTTTCTAGGACCAACTATAGACCACAATCCTTGTTTTGGAAAAGATGTGTTTTATAAAAGTGATTTTGCGAGTATTCTTTTCTTTGTGATTATGTTTATGAGATTCTCTATTAATATATGTGATATAATGTACTAAAAGTAGGTGGTGAGCTACTTCTCCCTTATTGTATTCGTGTGGTTGCAAGATGTGATGCTTTCGAGATACTAGTTGAGTGTGACTCTTAAGTCTGAGAATGATTGAATGTGGTAGGATGTTGATCGAAATCCTAGGTAACTCGTATGATACTAGTAAGTGTGAATCCCAGGTCTATGCCAGGGAGAATTCCAGGTCTTAAAGTTAAGCTTGTCGTGAAATGATCCCAGCACTTATGGCGTTGTATCACTCGTTGTGCAAGGTCTAAGAAAGTTAGTGATGAGATACTAGTTGAGTGTGACTTTCAAGTTTGAAAATGATTGAATGTGGTGGGACACTAGTTGAAATTCCAAGTAATTCGCGTGATATTGGTGAACATGAATCCTAGGTTTAAGCGAGGGGAGAATCTCAAGCCTCATAGTTGAGCTTGTTGCAAAATGATTCCAATGTATGGCATTGTAGTGCTCGTTGTGTGATTGTATAAATTGTTTTGGTTGAGGCGATGTGCGTTATTTGTTGTGGTTGATGCAATGTGCGTTATTTTTCGTGGCTTCATGCGATGTACTTTATTTGATGTGACGTGACTTTATTATTTTTGGATTCTATGTGTTTTCTACAAAAATGTTTTCTTAAAAACCGTCGCTCACTAAGTCCATTTGACTTATATTTTAAGTTTTTCTCCTCTGCAATTGTCTAACACTGAGGCCATGCGAAGGTTGGTTCTGAGGCGTTGTAGCCTAGTTAATGAGGAAAGGCAGAGTTACTCTGTAGTCTTACATGACGTGCTAGCCATGGCATCTCATCATACGCCTAAGAAGCTTGTTGGTAAGTGAATGGCTCCTTAGCACAGATGGTTCGACTCCGAAGGAAGGTAAGTGCAATATCCAACAAGTAGACTTTTTTTAAGATAGATTTCCATTTAAATCTAGAAATAGTGGGGGGCCTAAATAGTCAAACTAGTGGGGACTAAAGTTCTAGTAGCTTACCTTCAGTTAGATCTTCTAGTAGCTTACCTTCGATTAGGATCCAAACCCAAGATAAAAAAAATAGATCCTAAACCTAGAAGAAGCAAGAGAGCGAGAACTATAAAAGACTTTGGAGAAAACTTTGAAATGTACAATGTAGAAGATCCTAAAGATCTAACTGAAGCCTTATCCTCAGTAGATGTCAACTTATGACAAGAAGCAATCAATGATGAAATGAACTCTCTTGAATCTAATAGAACTTGGCACCTATTTGAGGAAGAAACTCAAACCTGATCGATCAGTAAATAAGTATAAGGCTAGACCAGTAGCAAAAAATTTTAGACAAAATGAAAACATAGATTTTTCAATGCTTTCTTCCCAATTACTAGAATCACCTCAATTAGAGTGTTGATTTCTATAGCCGTCCTGAAAAATCTCTTAATACATTAGATGAATGTTAAGATTATCTTCCTAAACGGGGATTTAGAAGAAGAGATCTATATGGAACAACCTAAATGTTTCATAGCTCATGGTTAAGAATCTAAAGTTTGTAAGTTAGATAAATCCCTTTATGGCCTAAAACAAGTTTCTAAGCAATGGTATGAAAAGTTTGATAATCTAATCATGTCTAAAGGATTCAAAGTAAATGAGAGTGATAAATATGGCTTATGTGTTATCATATGCTTACATGTAGATGACATGATAATCCTTGGATCAAACTTGCACGTCATAAATTAAAGGGGATGAAAACCCTTCGCAGTAGAAGATTTTACAGAGACCTTAAATAAATTTAATTGGGAACTTAAAAATATCGTACATTGGCTATAGTTATAGAATCACTTTTCTAATTATGGCTAAGCATGCTTTAAATTATAGATTAGAGAACGAAAAATACACGTAGTTTGAGGCATCTGAATCTACTAAAACTCCAAATAGGGGACACCACCCGTCGAAGACCTTCCTAGCCTCTGGGATGAGATTGCCTTGTGGGAACCAATTGAAATGGAAAAATCTTTTGAGAGAATCTTTGAGAGAATTCGTAGAGAGACAAAGACTTAGATTGACAAACTTGTTTTCTTCTGCGTATTTATAACTCCCCATTCTTTAGGAAATTGGAGGAATCATGAGATTCTATTAATTTAAAAATATTAAATTAATTAATTAATTAATTAAATCATATTTAATTAGTATTTTATTTAAATCATATTTAATAAATATCTCTCATACATCTTATATTTTAACTTAATTAAATAAAATTAAACTAAATAATTAATTAATTCTCTAATTAATTAATTGCTCAATTAAACATCTTATATTTAATTTAATTCAAATATAAATTTCTCTCATAACCTATAGTTTTAATGTGTATCATCTAAATATTAAATTTTAACCTATAGTTTAATATGAATTCAATTCACATTAAATTAATATTTGACCTCATTTAAATATTTTATCTCATAAATTAATTTTGAATCATATCTAAAATTAAATTTATATAACAAAGTTTAATTAAAATATAAACTTTATATTATAATGTATCACCATATATTATATTAATTTCCAAAATAAATTTGAACATTTCAAATTACAACCAGTATAAATAAATCACATTACCCTTAACGAGCTAAGAAGGGGGCTTAATGGACTTACAGATCTTAAGCTGCAACGATATGAAATTAATTGGCTAAACTTATTAACAACATTAATCAATATTCATTAACTGTGTGTACATTCCACTAAAAACTCACAGCTGAACTCTTCTCACTGTAGATATGTTTCTGTGTTCATGGATATAGATCAATAATAGTAAGTTAATCATTCTTGAGTGTTTGTAACACTAGTTGGGCTAAATTACCATTTTATCCTTGCGGTACTTCTAGTCCTTAAATACCAGTGTTTCTCTAATGAACAACATGTTTATGGTCCAACCAACAAACATAAACTCCTTTTGTATCATAGAGAGGGTAAAGTCCTTTATTCAAGTCTCAAAGACACCATTTTAGGAAATACTTATCTACTTACCTTAAAGTAAAAAATGAGTGAATTCCATCTTATGTGATTATATTCTCAACTTTCCACTCGATCTTGTCCCCAAAATGATAAGCATATTGAGTCAGCAATCTAGCCACTCTCACCCGTACAAATCAAAGAACAATCTCTCGCGAACAGGAGTTCATAATACACTCAGGATTAAGACTAAGTTACCTAGGTCATCCTAATGAAATAAAAACCGAACTAGTTAACGGAGTTACATCTAGTGGTTACTATTTTGTGGTTCGGTCTTATGCAAACTCATTGCATAGAATACCCCCACTCGCATGTCACCTATATGAACACATTGGATCATTGTATTTGTATCAAATATAAAGTGAGTCGTATCCATAGTGTTACCAAGATAAGATACCCAACCTTATCCCTATACTATAAACTCTTTAAGTTGATCTTGAACATTGATCCATGTATGTCTCTACATACTATTCAAGACTCATCAAACAACTAATGATGTTAGTTTATTGGATTTAGGTTATTAAAACAAAACTAATAATATAATAACTAACGCTTATTGAAATAATAATAATAACATTTTATTAATAAATAACGATTAATGAATTATATTTACTATCTAGGAGTTTTAGAACATAAATCCTAACATAAATAATGTAAAATCAATGTTGAGTGCAAATTTTGACATGGAGGACATAGAGAAGCTAATGTAATCTTAGGAATCAAAATAACTAGAACTGAAAATGGAATTTCTTTAGACCAATCTCATCATATATAAAAGATCCTAAAGAAGTACAACTACTTTGAAAGCAAATCAGCCTGTACACCCTATGGTGTTAAATTGTTCAAAAACATTGGCGATAATGTTAATCAATTTGAATATGTGAGCATCATAGAAAGTCAAAGATATGTTGTTGATTACATTAGACCAGACATAGCTTATGTTGTAGGGTTACTTTGTAGGTTTACTAGTAGATCTAGTCTAGAACACTAGAATGTCGTTGAAAGAATAATGAGATATCTTAAGAAAACACAAAACCTAGGATTACGTTATCAAAAGTTTTCTGCTGTACTTAAAAGTTACAAAGATGCTCATTGAAACTGCCTCTCAAATGACTCAAAGGCTACAAGTGGTTATACTTTTCATATAGCAGGATGAGCTATTGCTTGGAAATCTAAGAAGCAGGCCATCTTAGCCCAATCAACGATGGAGTCATAAATGATAGCAGTAGCTACTGCCAGTGAAGAAGCAATATAGCTTTGAAGCTTGCTATCATAGATTTCCACATGGGAAAGACCAATACCAGACATATCAATCCATTGTGATAGTACTGCATCTATCATAAAATTTCATAATCGTTATTACAATAGTAAGAGACGACAAATACATCATAAATATAGTACCATTAAAGAATTTCTCATTATTGGTGCAGTGATAGTGAATTTTGTACGGTCTGGTAACAACTTGGCCAATCCTTTGACGAAAGAACTAGCTAGAGAGAAGGTTTTTAAAACCTCAAAAAGAATGAGACTCAAGTCTATAGAAAACTGAATTACTTGTGAGGTAAACTCAACTTGAAAGACTGGAGATCCCAAGAAACAAGTTCAATGAGTAATAATTAATCACAAGTGATATGAAAAGAATCATGTTAGATATCTAGAAGTTCCATTCTTATGATTGAGTAATTAACATCACATCCTGAAGCGTATGAAAAGGTTGAACTTAGTTCTTAATGAATTCTATACTTGATATCAAGTAGAGTACCTAGCTAAAGGAGTACTTTTGATAGATTCACCTTTGTGGATGTGGAAGTGAAGACCTCTTTCTATGGAATCCTAGGCAAATTCCTAGAGTGTTCACTAAACTGAGATATATGTGCAAAGCCATAAAGCACAGACAATTTTAGAACTTCACTCAAATAATACTATGTGTGCAATTTTATTAGAAGTAAAGTTCAAAACTACGAGTTACTTTACAATAATCTAAATAATTGTTACTACGTAAAGGCTTAAGTCAATAGACACTTTTACTTAAGCACAATATTATATAAATAGCCACTGCACGATGAAAATGTTTTTAAAATTTTCAAGTGGGGGACTAACAGTAAAAAATTTTCAAGTGGGGGATTGTTGAATGAAAAATTATTTATGCACGATAGCACTATGCGATGCGATAAGTATTGTGTGATAACATTATGCGACGCGATAAGTGTTATGCGATAAACGATAGGACTAAGCTATGCGAATGATAGTCTTGAGAGTCCTATGCGATATAGTCTTCAATTATGTGATCCTGATCATAACTATGTGATAGTATTACTTATGCGAAACGCTAGAATATTTCATCTCACATGCTGACATCCTAGGCGAGATGGTCAAACGAGATGAGATGTAATAAATGACATGATCTTTATCACATAATTAATGAATCAAACGTTTTATTATCATTTTGTATTTAATGTTCAATGTAATCTTTCCATAACTACGTATGTTTCTAAAATTAATTTTCCAAATGAATTTCCAACGTCTCTATTTATTTCCCCACACTATATAAACATGTAACCCCTGAGCTTATGAGGGAGACATGAATGAACCGTATCACATCTCAATAAGAGGGATGCTGAGGATATAAAATGAAGATATGAAAGTAATGTTAAGAAAGACTTAAAAAGATTTAAAATTACTACCTATACCAACAAGGTGCACCTTCCTTTTTAGTGGCTTAATCATAGGAACTTCAAAGTTAAGCGTGCTTAGCTTGAAACAATCCTATATTGGGTGACCTTCTGAAAATTTTTCTAAGATGCATGTGAGTCAGGACAATGCATGCTGAAAGAACTCATGTTAGTTTGTGGAAGAGCTTTCACTCTAATATGACTTTACCTAAAACTCTCTTTTTGTGAGCTTTTTGAGTAAACAAAGTGTCTATTTGAGTATCGAGACTCTGATTAGTTTCAGACATGACTATTTTATCTTGGAGACAACGGAACAACACAAATCTGTTTGCACAAAAAAGTAAAATCGCGAAACATCTTAAAGAAAGCTAGATTCGCGACTCAACCATTCTCTTAACTTGTTTCTATTTTGCAGTATGCGTTTTGACCAAGTGACAGGTGAGGTGATCACTAGGCGTTTTGATCGATACTTGAAGTGGTTATTTGGCAATTTAATCATTGAGCTAACTAGAGAAGGCGTTCTTACTAGGCGAGATATCAACACATTACGCGAGATACAAGGCAAGGAAGTACTCATTCTGTCTAGGCATTAAGGCTCTCAACGCATCACTCCTTCTAGGCAATCTGTAACAACAGTTACACAATATATATAACGTTGCTTTTTTGGTATCAAACACTCATTAGTGTAATTTCGAACAATTTTACGAATTTTTAGATTAAGAAATTGAAGAATAAAGAAGTTCTGAACCATTATATCAAATTGTTTTAAAATAAAATATATTTTGTTCTACAATCTGTCAACCATTTATTTGTCATTCCCTTTTGAATAAACAAAGAGTGTTTGATCAGTGAAGCACATAGTTTGGTGGTGCAGAATCAGAGGCATTAATTGGGTTTAAAAATAATATTAAACAAAATCACGTGCAATGAAGAAGACATATTATTTTTATAGGACATGCATAATTCAAGGTGTGCATGATGACACAACAAGAAAGCTTCGTAGTTTTAAATATGATTGGTTTAGAAGGTGTTTAAAGAAGAAGAAGAAGAAGAGGAAGAAGAAAAACACTTTAATTTTTCCTTTTTATTTGATTTCTAGTTTGCCCTGAAGAACCCATGAACAAAGCACTATCTTGCAACAACTTTACTCTTTTATGAACAACTGGTTAGTTACAATGGATTAGATGTTTTAGTCCATGAATAGATGTCGTTTCAAGAGTTACACAATATATAGTTTTGTTTTCTAAATCAACCATATATATTGTTATTGAGGTTGGTTGGATTATTTTATTAAAGACAAAATTGGAGTGTAATTTCCTATATGGTTAATATCTATTAATAAATATATGGATAATATTTATCAATAAAGATATGTAGTTAGCTTTGGAGATCTGGTTGTTATATTTATTAATAAATATATGATTGATATTTATTAATAAAGATATTCAAGTTGGTTATTAATAAATATTAACCATATGTATTAATAAATTGATGGGGTTGCTTGTTGGTTTTGTTACGATGTTTTTTTACCTAAAAAATATTAGCTTGTGGTCATGTGATATTGTTGTGGTTGAAGAACAGATGCGAATGAGCAACAAAGTTATGTGTTGAGAGAAAAAGGATTTTCTCGAAAAAGTATTTGCGGTGATATATTCAGATTTGAGGAAGTTTCGGTGTGTCCCTTCTTTGACCTGTGAGTTACGATACTGCACATCGAAGATAGGAGATTAAAGCAGATCAATAATATTTGATGATCAGATTGCAAGTGGATATTGATTAAGAGAAAGTGATCCTATTAATGTTATGACTATTGTTTTTGTACAATTGAAGTTCTGATATTTGAGTCAATTCATGGTCAACAAGTTGATCTATGTTCAGAGTGTTGTACCTTAAGTCATAACATTGTAGTAGTCAATTACTACAAAAACAATATGTAGATGTTGAATCACCGAACTAGGCTAACAAAGTTTGATGTGTTCTCTGTGCTTTTATATGTTTCCGTAGTTGTTCTTTATGTTATTAATGCACAGTACAACAATCAGTACAACAATAACTAAGTGTGTGTTTTCACATATATTGTTCATAATTTTCATTGAATTGCAACTAAGTATATTATATTAATGGGACAATATTATTCTTATATTATATAAAGTTCTATTTCTAAATTAACACATTATATTTTTCATATTATTCATTGAAATCAATATGAAACTACACATTTAATATACGTTAGCATACGAAAAACTCGATATATACAGTATGTGAAACGAATATATTACAATCATTAACAATTGAATTCATTACATAGTATAACACTAGATCAGATTAATTGGGTCTTCACGATATATCAGATTTTATATAAAATATTATTTCAATTGTTTATTCTATAATATGAGGTATATATGTGTGAAATAATTAAATATGCATGTCACTATAAGAAAAGTGACCTTCGCCGACGTAGCAAAACATCGCAAAAACCCCAAACAACATCGGGGAAGTTTATTGTGACGTTGCAGACGACGTCGGCAGGTACGTCGGGATAGGCGCGTCGGGAATTCTTCATCGACGCAGATCACGTCAACGTTGGGAAAACTTTCACTGGCTATCGCGATGCGGTGTCGCTGTAGGTTTCTGCGATGCGGCATTGCGATAGGTTTCCACGACGCAGCGTCGCAAAAGGTTTGCGACACCGCATCAGAACAGGATTGCTCAAATTCGCCGTTCTTTGAATTTTGATGCTTCCTTTCCGACTGAACTTTCTCTTCCTAAGAAAT
>JBBPDI010000009.1:14509236-14520556 GCA_037974545.1 Cucumis variabilis | reverse complement strand
CATGTGGGTTTTATGGTCCAGCCCATTTGGACAGGACCACTCACCTGCCGTTTCTTTCCATTGGTTTCAACCACATTTACATATGCTTTGCTCCTCCTTACAACTTTACCTATTCCTATTGTATTCCCTTTCCCTCTCCATTTTTTTTTTATAAATTTTAAATTAGAGATATCTATATCATCATAACTATATATTATTTTTTTTATTTTATCTACGTACTTTGACAAAATGTGAAAGTTTTTGAAGAATATATAATTCAATCGAGATAATATAGAACGTATAAGAACATAGAGCATGTATGTTGTCATGAACCACAATGTCGGAGGCTTGTCTAATATGTTCTTTGTCCACAACTGATTAAAAGAGGATATTTTTGCATCAAAAGTAAGAAAACTGTGATGATAGTGGACCCAAAAACCGCGAAACTTAAGCAAGACTTTTTTTTTATAAAAAAATAAGTAGGTGAAAAATCAAATCTAGCTATTTTTTTCTTTTCACACTTGGTTATCGAACACCTTAGATAGATATAATAGAAGATCAAATGATATGACTATTAGTAAAATAGGTGAGTAATATTACTTGATTAGGTAGAGCAATGACCAACACATAGGTTAGATCATTGGTATATTATTTATCTTATATATATGACAAGAACACAATTTATAATTTTGAAAGTTTGAAAATTAAATTTGTAATCAACTCTTTTACTTTAAATTATTTGAATGGCTGCTCAGCATAGGTGTGCCTAAAAGGTGATTAGAAGTAATGTATGTATGCATGTGTCACGTTAATAATTATATATTAAATATTATTGAAGATTATGATGATAGTTTGGGTGGGAGGGAAGGGAAGGGAAGATAAGGATGTGATGAAAGAGGAAAATCAATGTATTTGTGTGGAACATGAGAGATTATGTTTGAGTGTGGTCATTTTTGGAAGAAATTTATTTGAAGAAACCTATACACTTTTTTGTCGAAATTTTGATATAATCAAATAAAGCAAGAAAAATGGAAAAATTAATCTGATGAAATGGATGTTTGAACTAAGCATCTTATCTCGTAAAATATGTTTCTTCCACTTATAGGAGGAAAAGAGGAGATTAGAAAAAAAAAATTATATTTAATAAAGAGCAATATTTGAATTCATCCTAAACAACCAAACTTTTTATCGTCCACCTTGTTCACAAATAAATTAACACAAAAATATTTTTTTAAAATAAAAAAGTTTACAGCATGATAATTTTAGGTTAAACAATTGAACAACTAGATGAACTATATAAAGATAGTGTAACCTAATATGGAACTAAATTTTCTTATCTTGAACAAATCAGGAAAATTATTCTATTGTGCATTTTAATATTGAAAACTCTACTAAATTTTAATTCTAATTTAAATAACTATTTTAAAGAAATTTACTAAAAATAAAGAAATAATGATAAATTATTAATTTATTTGATATGATATAATTATCCTCTTTTGAAGGACATACGAAATAAATAACATTTTATTTTCTAAGTTTCAAAATCTAAAATGAGATAATAATAATAAAAAACGAGTAATAAATGAAGAGGGAGTTGTAGAATGGGGCCAACAACAATAATGGGTTAAGAAGTAGAAGAGAAGTGAGATTAGGAGATTAGGAGATTGGGAGATTGGGAGATTGAGTGATGGCTACAAAAGTCACTTTCAAAGCCATGAGTCCAATTCAAATTAGCCCCAACCTATTTGAGTGGTGCTTCCCTTTTGTTTCTCTCTCTTTTTCTTCTATATTTTCAATCTTAGCTTTAATTAAACAACCCAAACTCTTCATTTTTTTCCTTTCCCTCCTTCTTCCAAATTATCTACTTGTCTTTCTCGATTTTATAAATAATAATTAAGTATATAACAACATTTTTTTTTCAAATATAGTAAAGTTTATGAATGATAGCTTTCTATCGTTGATATTCTTATGGTCTATTAATGATAAACTTCTATTATTTTATCATTGATAGGTTTTGACAAATTTTGTTATATTTGTAATATTTTTAAAATGTTACAATGTATGTCGATATTTTTAATTTAATTATTATATTTATAACTACCCTTAACAAAATTGGTCCCTAGCCATTATGGCCGAACTTTAGGACTCTTGGACTTCCTTCAGCCGACCACTTAACCAGACACCAATCAATGTTTAGCAAATACTATTATATATATATATATATTTTTTTGAATGAAAAATTCTTTATGCGAGAAAACCAAGCTATGTGATATAGCTATGATTTAAACGTGTTTTAAACGCTAATTCTTTATGCAATACGAGAAGACTAAACAATGTGATAACTACATTTCAAACGCTATGTGAACGAAAACTTTAGAATTTTTCCTGTTTTAGTTTTCAACCATATAATATTGATCATGATTATGCGATAACATGAGTTATGCGAGATAACTATGCAAAAAAGTGAGAACATCTCATCACATATGTTGACATCCTAAGCGAGATGGTCAAACATGATGCGACATATTAATGTTATGATCTTTATCATATGATTAAAAAGAATCAAACATTTTATTTCCGTTTAGTATTTAATAAGTCAACATAACCCCTCCATAAATAAAAAAAAAAGTTGCAAATTAATTTCTCACAATTAATTTCTAACGATCTATTGATTCCATCACACTATATATACTTTCTTCATTCTTTGATCATTTGATGGGCGAGAAATTTTCATAAGCAAGAAAACTCTCTCAAACTTTTTTTTTAGTTTACCGAGCAATTTTAAGTGTTTATCTGAATGAGGAGATTTCAATTGATTTTTGTGCAAAATCAATTAGAAATCAATTGAAGAACAAAGACTATTTTATTCTGGAGATGATGACGCAATAATTCTGTTTGCACAAAGAAGCAGAGCCACGAAATGTCTTAAAGAGAGCATGATCCACAACTCAGTCATTACTTAACCATTTTTTGTTTTCCAGCTTTGCGTTCTGACCACTAGGCGTTTTGTTCACTTGACAAAATAATCAGTACGCAACTTAACTATGCAAGAAACGATATCTTAAACGATATACAGAGCGAAGTGCAAATAACAATATATATGATATATATAATCAAAGGTTATTTTTAAGTGAAAGTAGAGAGTATATGAATGTGAACTTGCAAACAGATATATGCTTATTTCATGTATATGTATGTGTTTATATATACATGTATGTGTATATATATCTATCTATTGTGAAATATCAAATATCAAATTAATAAATTAATTAAAATGATCAATCCAACTTAAATCTAAATCCAAATTCAAACAAAAATAAATAGTAAAAACAAACATAACTCAATTTACATATAAATATAGTAACCAATAAGTCAATGGTACAAAATTCTTATACTTCGAGTCCCTTTTGTACCACTGAAACCTAAAATACTAAATTTATAATTGAAATTACTTTTTTTATTTTTCATTTCTAACCTGGACAAGATATTTTAGTTAGACGAAACAAAGAATCAATTTTTTCGTCATGCATGATTGTAATAGTAGTAGTAAAGAGAAAAAGCAATGGTGGGGTGGACCAACAAAATCCATTGTAGAAGATATTGTCATAAGGTTTGGTGGTTTTGAAGGAAGAAAGAAGTAGAGGTTAAGTTTAAGAGAAACACAACGACTTCCTTTTTGGGATTCTGAAAAAGATAAATGAAAACAGAAACCAAAAAAGGAAATTGATTGACTTTCTCACAATTTTCACTTTTCTATAACTTTGCCTTTTGTGCACATAACCTCCGACCATCATCCTCTCCTAAACATTCATTTGTTTCCCCAATTCTCATTTTTCCCTCCACCATCACCATCACTATGACCCCTTCTAAAACCCCAATTACAAAAAACTTTCTTTTCTAATTTTCACTTTCAAATATGCCTCACTCTTTTATTCTAACTCAGGCATCATAGTTACTAGAACATGACATTATAGTTACTTGAATTTATGTTCTAAAACTCATAGTTTGTAATCATATTCTATTCAATAAAATCGTTATTGAGAAATTGAATACTATAATCTTAAATCCAATACAAGAATATTTTTTGAGTAAACTTTAACTTTATCTAGAGACATAAACATAGATCAAGTTCGAGTATATAGTCTAAATAGTCTATATTATATGAATAAAGGTTGGACACCTTATTCAAAGTAACTATGGATGCGGCTCGCTTTGTAGTTAGCACAAACGAGGTAATCGTGAATCGTTCATGCAGTGATATGAAAGTGGGGGCATCCTATGTAAAGTGTTTACATAAGATTGAACCATGAAATAATCATGTTTATGTTATAACGTCATTTACTGTTTAAAATTGACTATCTCGTTTATTGATAACCTAGGTACGTAACCTAATCGCTTAATTCTGAGCTAACTATGAATCTCTGTTCACACGAGATTATCCTTAGATCTGCATAGGTGAAGGCAGCTCATTAGTGCTGGTCCAATAAGCCTCTCATTTCAGGAGTAAAACCAGGTGAATAGTTGAAGACGTAGGGTGCAAGACGAAATTTACTCCTACCCGCTTTAGGGTTAGTAGATAGTTGTTCCCTAAAGGACTGAATTCAAGTCTTGAACAAAGGGTCTCATCTTCTCATTAACCTGAGAGAGATTCGATTTATAGGTTGGACCTTAAACCAATTGTTCAATAGTGGATCAGTGGGACATAAGGAGCAAGATGTAATTTCTGGGGTAAAATGGTATTTTGATCCAGCCGAGCTTACGAACAACCTGTGAAGGATTAACTTACTGATAATGGTTATATCAAATGGACACAAATATATCTATAGTGAGAAGATGCAACTACGGGACTTTAGTGGAATGACCTGTTAGTTAACGAATGTTGATTAGCTCAGTGTAAAAGAGTTTAACCAGTTAATCTCGAATTGGTGGAGCCATGATTTATAGTTCCATTAGTTTCTCTTACTAGCTCATATGGAATAAACTTAGAACAATATGATGGAATCAATCGAATTGTTCGGTTTAGGTAAGAAGAGAGAAATCGATAAGTATGTATGATATAGTCATCGGTTATCAATTTAGAAATAGAGCTTTAGGTTTAAATATTATTTAAATATAAAAAAAAATATGAATATAGATTCATACTTGAAAGCTCGAAAATAATGAAAATGATCAAAGTTGTAAAAAGTCAAAATGTTAACTTTTGACTTTGAAAAATCAAACTTTGTCTGACTATAGATTCAAATGTGATTTGAATTTCGAGAAAATGAATATAGATTCATACTCAAAAGGTTGGATTTGTTCAAGACGGTCGAAATTGTAAAAGGTCAAAATGTTGATTTTTTTACTTGGAAAAGTCGAAGGTTGACTTTGACTTGAATGATCAAATGACCATTTTACCCCTTGACTAAAGTTAGTGGAAAATTCTAAGATTTTGTTGGATAATCCCACTAACTCTTAGTGAACTATGTGATAACTCATGATAATGACACCATGCCCACTAAAAGAAAATGAAATGGTGAATAAATCCACTAAAGGTTAGTGGATTGTGAGATGTTAGCTTTTGACGATTCAATTACGTGCAAATTTGTATGTAATTTGTTTATAAAAGGAGAGTTTTTTTCATTTTTTTTTAAAAAACATTTTGCCTTTTTATATTTTTACTTTAAGAAAAAACAATCACCAAGTTTTTCCATTTTTCTTCACCTTTCCTAAATTTCCTTCACTCTCTCCATCTAATACTTCTTCTTTCGGGTCCCACAACCCAGTTCTTTGTCTAAGGATAGTAGGTGACTACTAGTCGTGGTCCTAGTTTGTGATCGAGCTTATTCGTAGTTTAGGATTACACGTTAATTAGGTGCAATTAGGATAATTTTTCAATTCTTATTTTCGCTACGCTTATCTGATTTCTTTTTAGTAGTTGCATCATATTAGAGAAACGTTACATTTTATTTCAAAATTAATTAATAATGAAAGAAATAATTAATGTATTTGTTAAAGCTAATATAATTCGACTAACAAATTATATACGGACGTGTTTGCGATTAAGAAGTATGTGCTACAAATCTTTCATTCTTATTTATACTTCAAACAAGTTATCTAAGTTATCTTGCATATTATAAAGATTGAGAGCCTATCAATTATTATTGTTTTTTTTTTTTTTTGAATCTTTATAGTTAGCAAGTTGCATTCAAGATTGTAACGTTTGGGAAAAAATTCAATGAAAATCCTGATCTAAGTATTGAATAAAATCAAAACTAAAGCAATAAATTGTATTTGATGGGGCAGAAAAGAAACTATAAGAATAAAGTTAGATTTTGCATTTAGTTTGAAATATTAGACTAAGAAAATTAGGTTAGAACTTTTAACGTCTGTGCATTTAGATTTTAAAATTTTAGAAGTATTTAATAAAAGGAGCATTTTTTAAAATAACAAAATAAATTAAAATATTTATAAGGTATAGCAAAATTTTGGATTCTATCAATGATAGTCTTCTATCACTATAACATATTAATATTTTGTAAAATCTACTATTTTTAAAAATTTTCTTTAATAAAACTTAAAAAACTTTTTTTTTAACTTATTCAAAAATTTTAATAACTATCATTTCCACGGGACAAAATTTTAAATTTAGAGTCAGTTGCATAAAATTTAATTAACCATAGTAAAACCTGTTAAACACATAATTGTTTGAAACATTAATTTGAGATAGAATGTTTGAAGTTTATATATAGGTGGAGTTAATATATCAATGTTTGCAGTACAAAGTTTTTTTGTTTGAGTTTATGTCTGTGTTTAAATTGCAAAATTGAGTTCATATGTATGAAATATCTTCTGCAACTTTTTAAATTTTAAATGATATGTTTTTAATATTTACTTTTGTTTTTAAATTTTTAGTTCAATCATTTTACATATCTTTCCTTAATAAAATATGATTGCACTTTTTCTTTTGTTTTTTTTTTAAAAATTTTTTTTCTTTGTTTTGGGTAATGAACAACCATTAACCCTTGCATAAAATGTAAAACAAAAGAGAAATAAAAAGAAAAGTTGTTTCCAATTTTTCTTCATGATTTTCCTTTTCTTTTTCTCTTTCTTTTTCTTCCTATTGTTACTTATTATTTTGATTCTCTTATAATTTCTTTTAATTGAATCTCTTCCATCATCTTAATAGTCAATGGAATGCCACCATATTTCTTTAACAATCTTCGCATTCAATTTCTCCGAATTTGGAGAATCATCAAAGAACATATCTTCATTTTCACTAATTCTTGCTAGAAAATATTTTAAAAAACAAATCTCTATTTTATGGGTATTCTTTTTGTTATTTGTTATTTTTGTTTTTTTTTTGTTCCACCATTCACTATCTACATACTTTTCAAAAGTCCTAACTCATTTGATATGTGATTTCAATTAAGTAAAAATACAATAGTGTATGAGTTAATGATTGGTATTGATTATTAGATGTGGTTGTCACTTGTCATTAAAGTTGATTTTTGTTGAAGTTTATCGTAGAAATAGTTGTTGGAGCCTAAAGTTGATTATCAAAGGTGATCATTTTCTCCAAAGTTTGTAGTCATAGGTAGTTGTGTTGAAGGCAAAAGTTGGTTGCATAAAATTGATTTTGGATCAGATGGTCGCAAGAGTTTATTGTTGGAGCTTGAAATTCATCATGCAAAGATGGTCATCAAAGTTGATTTTCATAAGTGTTTGTTATCGAATGTGGTTACTAGAGCCAATAATTGATCATCGAAGTCGGTCACGCAAAGTTGGTCATTGGAATTTGTCATTAGAGGTGGTTATCAAAGCCTAGAATCAGTCGTCGAAGTTGGATGTATGAAAGTGGTCGTCAAAGTTGATTCTTGGAGTGTGACAATGGTAATCATCAATGGTGGTTTACCCATTAAAAACATTGGGTAGATGGAAGAGTTACATACCAACTTAACATCACACATGTAAGATTGAGGGATCAAAGAATGAGTTGGTACATTAGACCAACTCAACTCATCTTATGTCGGTGTGTCAAAGACCACTTTTTAGACATTTTAGAAGTTAAGAGATCTATTTGGATTCTTTTCAAAAATTCAAAAACTTTTAAACACAAACATTATTAATAATAAATACATAAATATAGCTCAAACTCATGTACTATTATTGATTAAAATATTTGTAGTTAAAAAATCCTTACTCATATACTGTTAATAATATTTTTAAATGGTGGTGATTTAGATAGAGAAATGCTGTGTGAAGGGAAATTTTTGTTGGACCTAATAACTTCAAAGAGGTATCCAGCCCGTTAATGCAGTTTGTATTTAGACCGTTCTTTCAGGCCGGCCCATTACAGGATTAAATGGGCCTTTTAATTTGTATTGTTTACATCTCAATTCTCAACTGTTGTGTAGGGAGAAAAGAAGTGAATATTTGATGGGAGAATTAGTTGGGTAGAAGCATAGGAAAAAATTATATCCATACTAAATAAATTATTTGCAAACTATATGTTAAATACCTCAATTAGTCTAACATTGTAGCCTAAATCTCCATTCTAAAGGTTTTGGAGCAAATTTAGGTGCAAAAGGTAACTAAAATTAAATGTTAAGCATTTTATAAGTACTATATATTTTGTGTATTGCCAAACTAGATGTTGCTCCTTTCAAAATATTTTATTTTAATTCTCATCATGGCAACTCTGTTGAAAGAAATCCCATTTCTATCCCATGAAATTACTAAAAACAAAAAAAAATCAAAAGAAAACCATATAACTAGAAACACAAGTTATTAACGTTAAAAAAAACTTCAAACTTCACAAAAAACCATATACAAGAAAATTTTCATCATGTGAAAAATCATTAAGCTAATTATAATTGGTAGTAATTTTATGGATGATAATCAGTTTATATCAATTTTTTATAAAAAAATTATAAATATAGCAAATTTTATCAGCGATAAAATTCTATCGTTGATAAACTTTTACGACTCACCAGTGATAGAAAAATATTTGTATTATGATTGATGGACTCTGATATATTTTGTTATATTTATAATATTCTTAAAATGTTGCTATATATGTTAATGTTTTTAATATAATTACTATAATTTTGTTTTACCATCACATATGAATCTCTCCTCAACCATACTTTCAAAATCATTAACTCAAAACTTTTGATTATTCACATCCGGTTCTCATTTTCAAACTAGAGAGTATAAATAAGAATTTAACTATAGATATAGAAGAGTTAGTACACTCAAACTACAACTTGAAATCAAAAGACATAGAGTTCTTTAATTTTAATAGTGCTTTGAACTCATGATTTTTTAAACCTTTCCAACATGACATAACTGCATTTCTAATATTTTTTTAAAACCAACATGAGATTGTTTCAAACCAAACACACTTAAGTTTCTTGTAATCAATTCACTAAAAAGAAAAGTATACACTTTGACAATGTATGTAATAACTATCCCTTTTTTTAAAGCATTTTCCAACATATATACACTTGTATATCTTTAAGATCCCATTTCATATTTAATATGATCTCAATTAGTAAATGCATCTCCATCATCGTCTCTCCTTTACTTAAAGTGTCACAATTTGAGTCTCCGCTTATGTCGTACGTAAAAGGAGGAAAGACAATTCAAATATTGAAAAAAAGGAAAAAGAATTGTGCAGCCCCATAAGGGCAATCAATAAAGTAAGTAAAGAAAAAGGATATAGTGAAGAATGTGTGTTGACTGTTGGGGGAATAGATTGAAAAAGCCTGGGGATGTGCATGTGTGAGTGCTCGTGTGAGGGAACAATATGGTCTCTTTCTTGTCTCCATAAGCTCACTACACACGTAACTTCTTTAAACCCTTCATCTCCCCATTTCCCTTTTCCCTTTTCCCCCTCTTTCTTTCTTTCACAATCTCTCTGTCTCCTAACGCACCCACCCCTCATTTTCATGCAATTTTCTTTATATCTATATTCTACCTTTTCTTAGCTCTGTACTAAATGTAAGCATAAGATACAAAGTTTATTATCGATTACATATAGCACAATGTAAAATAAATTATAAATATAACAAAATTTCGATTAAGTTGATGAAACTTATCAGTTATTGACTATATATCGTTGACATGTTATCATTGATAGATACATCTTTATGAGTAAATCAACGAGAATTAGGTATGTGCATGTGTGCATGCTGCTATTATGATATTGAAGTTTTTGGCTATGTTGGAAGGAGCCAATTAATTCAAGACAAGTTGTGCTATTCCTTTATGGGAACACAGGCACACAACTAAGTTGATGTTGATGTATTTGAGAGATTAAAGAATCTAGAAGCTTGACATATATGGAATTGTTGAAGAGCACAATAGAGAGTTCAATCAATTATTCATATTCAAGTTTGACACTGGTAAATTTTTGTTATATTTGCTATTCTTTAAACATGTATACATTTATTTTAGCTCTAACCACGTTACTTGTTACAACTACCTAATAAATTAAGCTAGTATTCTAAGATGTGTGTCAAAAGCCAACCTTCAAGACACACAGCTCAAACAATTATATTAATCAATTGAGATGTCTTTTTCTTTGATTTTGTGTAGTTCTATATAATATATGATTTTTGGTTGTTTGAATAACTATTCATAAATTTGAAAGATGAGTTTTGGTAAATGGGCACATAGGATCTTGAAGATCAAAGATATGTTCCTACTTAGAAGAAATAACGTTTTTTTTATACATACAATGATAATAACGTACATATGACATATGATCACGTTATACTGAGAAAGAAAAATAGAGTTTTTTTACATAAAATTTTAAAGGTGTATAACTTGTGAAATTAGTTATATGTACTTTGATATATTAAGCATTTTAATTAATTATCAGATAATTATAAAAATAATTAAATTTGACAAAATATTTACAACATATAGTAAAATTTCAAATTTTATTAATAATAGACAGTGATAGACACTGATATGCTTCTATCAATGACATTGATAGATAGTGATAGAAGTCTATCAGTTATTATTATTGATAAAATCTAAAATTTTGATATAACTTGTAAATATTTTATTTTATTTTACTATATTTGAAAATGCCTCTTAATTATTCTTCGTTATTATTAATTTAATTTACAAAATAACTATTACAATCACACTAATAACTCTATCTTCCTAATTCCAAATGTGTCAAACCTAGCTATAAGCTTAACAAGCGTATAATGTGTGATATATATGACCCATCCACTAATAAACTACATAACTATATGTATGCCTAAATTACATTTTGTACGTTTTCTAATAATGTCTCAATATGTACGCCTAAATTGACAAATACACATTTTGTACATTTTCTAAT
>JBBPDI010000009.1:14471980-14492362 GCA_037974545.1 Cucumis variabilis | reverse complement strand
TGTGGGTCCGATTTAGCGATCCCCCATTCCATTAAACAACAAAATATTCAAATACCCATTTACATAACTTAGAAGTGCGCTCAAGAGAATTTTACCAGAGAACCCATATTTTTCGACGGACAAATCCTTCCGCTGTGATGCGGCGCCACCCCCTTCCTCTTCACTCAATTAAACTCATCTTCTCAATATTTTGTCAATGCTGTTCTTAATACTTTTGATTTTGATCATTTTTGTATGTGGAATTTTTATCCAATAACGATTACTAAGCAAATTTAGCGATGACAAAAAGTTTAAAATATATCGAACCAAATTGGATTTCAAACTATGATCATCAAAATAAATATAGTGGGTAGAAAGAATGACTACACAAATTTTAGATTAAGATGTTTTGATAGTTGTACTTGGAGAAGTGACTTTAAAAAAAATATATATATAGTTGGGATTGATTTTTTAAACAATTTATAAAAAAGAAAAAAAAAGTGACTTTCGTATATTTAGAATTTTAGTTCTAAAAGTTAATTATATAAAGATCTAATTTTATTTATTGTTAAATTCTTACATATATAGATAGATATTTTTTATTCCAATGTTTAGAATTTAAAATATAATATCATTTATAAATGATTAGCGAACAATATTTTAAAAATTGAAATAGATATCATTTCGAGAGAAATTCTTGTTCAATCACTTAACAAAAATCAAGTTAATTCTTTTAAAAGTTAACAATAATTTTATGTTTATCTGAAATCAATTTTATTTTATACAAATCATATATTATTTAAAATAAATGATTTTCACAAAGAGAAAATAATTTTGAGATGTTTTGGAGTGATTATGCTTACCCTTTTCTCAATAAATAAATATATATATATATATATATATATATATATATATTTTGTTATATATGTAAAATTAATTTTAACAAAAATGAAATAAATATAGGGGTATTTTTAAAAATAGAAAAATTAATTAAAATATTTATAAGTTATAAAAAGATTTTGAATTCTATCACTCATAGTCTTCTATCACTATAGCATATCAATTATCACTATAGCATATCAATGATTATCGGTCATAAAATTTACTATATGTTGTAAATATTTTGTAAAATCTACTATTTTTAAAAAATTTTAAAAAGATAATTATAATTTTTAAAACAATTATTTAAATACTAAATAGCATTATTTTAAAAAAATCCCGTTTGGAAATATGATAAATTGAAAAATAAATGGGGTCAGAGTCATCTGTCAGAGAGGCTCTTCCTCCAATTGTGTCCTCATCCCTTCTTTTTCTTTTCTTTTTTCCTTAAATTAAATCTTTTTAACCTATTGACCTTTTATTATGGGAAGACTTTTATATTTAAAGATTTTGGATAAATTTTATTATATTTATAATTTTTAAGATATTGTTATATTTGTTAATATTTTTAATTTAATTATTATATTTTTAAAAAGATTATAAATATAGCAAAGTTTGATGGTTGATAGACTTTGTACTGTTTGGGAAAGAGAAGAGAAAAGAAGTCATTTCCATCTTTTTGGAAAGAAATAAGGAAAAAGGAATAGGTTTAATCTCTGGTCATTCCTTCTTGATACTTCTTTTTCTTCCTTTCAATCATTTTCTTCATTCTATAAATAATTTTTCAATAACATCAAACTTTTCTTTTTTCAAAATATAAATATTTTTTCCTTAATAATTATATTTTAATATCATTATCTTTACATTTTTCTACAAACAATTACAGATATATAATTTAATTATCAAATTTCTAACAAAATTCCATTCTTCAATTTAATTAAATAACACCTAAACATATTTAATTAAATTCAAATTCAACAACACTAAAAATTCAAATTCAATAATTAATTAAATATTTAATTCATAAATATTTAATTAATTTTAATTCCACAAAACCACAAATTCTAAATCAAATATTTTGTGATTGTTTGTTCGCTTGAACCGTATGACCCATTTTTTTTTATTTTCATTGTTTTTTTTTTTTGCATTATCATGATGTACGATTTAATTGACGTTCATCATTTAACTGCATTCTGAATAATTTTGTTTTCGTATTTCATTCTATTTCAATGTTATTATGTTCGTCGTCGTTTGTTTAAATCGATTGTTAACGATACACAATTTATCGATATTGCACTTACAACATCAATTTTAAAAAATAGATATAATTTCTTTCACACATAACACATCAATTAATTTATTGTCACGGAAAGCTTGTATTCAAAACGTTCAAAATTTACATCGTATTTACGAAAACTAATAGAACATGTTTTTGGATAAAAATTTTAAATTTTGGTAAATTAAAAATACAAAGATTTATGTATTGGATTTACAATACAAATTTTAAAAAAAAAAAATTGTCATAATCATTCTCTCTTACTCCTTACTTGAAATAAGGATTATCATAATTCTCTTATAATCATTCTCACTTATTCTTTTTCCAAACTAGGATTATCATAATTCTTTCTTTTTTATAATCCACCCTTTTTCATAATCCTTTCCCCCTTTGTTTCTTTCCTTTCCCTAAACACTCCCTATGGTCTATCATTGATAGACTCTGACAAATTTTGTTATATCTATAAATTTTTTTAAAAGTTTTTATATGCTAATATTGTAAATCTAATAATTGTTATAATTGCAACCATTCCTTCTAAAAAAAGTCATGAGTTTGTCTTATACTATAAAGATTTAAGAAAGTTATGGATCATAAAAAATTCTATGCTTTTGGTTTTCAATTGGGATCAATTGTCTCAATTAAAAACACTTCAAGCTTAGTGTGCTACCTCTAATTATGTTCATTTTGTATTCTATAATTGGAGAGCGAAAAAAATATGTTAGTATCAAAAGTTTTGAGATAGTGTTATTGTAATTGGAGTCCAAAGAGAGAAAATTGTTCTTTATGTGATGGTAGCAATTTTTCTCTCTTAATTTCTCTGTTATTTTTCTACTTATTTTCTCATAAAATGTGGGTAGGAGATTTTTTTCCAACAAATGGTATCAAAGAATGAGGTCTATAGCATCTTAAATTTCTAAATATGCTATGTGATTACAACATTGTCTCTGACATTTTACATTAAAAAAGAAATCTTGAAACAAGTTTGTGGTATTTGAGAATGAAAAATTGCATCAAATGACAAATATTTAGAAAAAAAATAGCTCATGACATCAATTTTTGCATATTGTAAATATAGCAAAATTAGTGATATCAAACGATAATCATAGGATTATGAGAAGGTCATCACTTTTAAATTTACTACATTTGTAAATTTAGAAAATGTTATGACATGGTCTCTATTATCATAATTTTTTTTGTTATTTCTGCAAACGCCCCATTTGTAAATAGTGTGAGTTGTTCACTATTGTTTCTCTTCTAGAAAGAGAAGTAGATATGTTAAGCTTTATGAGTTCAATAAAGTTTGATGTGGAGAAATTTGATTAAAGGATAAACTTTGACTTCAGGGAAGAGCAAGTCAAGGATGTGCTGATACAAATTGGATTACATAAGTGCAAGTTAAGCAATGATGGTTTTCTAATGTAATCCTAGAGTGATTCTAGTAGAGGTTCAAATAAAGATAATCTTCTAGTAAAAGATCGATTGTTAGGAATGCAGACAATTTGAGCACATGAAAAATAGAGCAAATTCATCAAAGGACTCTGGCATATAGGGAGACGATGACTTCCTTTGAAGAAAACAAAACTCATCATCGTGGTATATTTGCTTTGTCACCATAGAGGGTATGACTTCCTCTGAAGGTGTGTGATGAAAGTTATGTTGATGTTCCAAATCAAGTAGGTGGAAGTTGCATCATAAATATCGACAGAATTTAACAACATGTGACGAAAAAGGAAAAACTTAGGAGGTGGTATCCTAGTGGATTTTTTTATTGTCTATGGTTATTCATCCAGTTGGAGTTCTCCATCCAAATTCTTGTCTTTTTTTTTTATCGCTTTCTCTCTACCTGTTTTTTGGTGTAAGTGGGATATTTTTTCTCAACAAATGTTTTCACATATAATTTTTAATTTTATATATACACAATTGAGAGTGAGGAAATTCAAATCATATGTATAGACCTTAATTTTTAAGACATTCGTATGTCAAACATCTAATTGAGAAACCTGTTAGTTTGAACGAACAAAAATGAACGTGTATCCCTTTGAATGATTCAAGTGTCATATTATTATTGGCAAAAAAAATAAGTGTAGACTTTTATACATCTTGATGTAATGTTAAAAATAGGTACCTCCTGTTTAAATGATAATACATACTAATTTAATAAAGTAATATTTGGAAAACTTAGAAGATTGATTTTATTATATAAAAAAATTAAGTATTATTGTATTGTGTGAGAATATTTACACCATTTATTCACATTATATTAAGTCCACATTAGAAATTTCTGACACTTTTTAGTTTGGATAATGTGTGATTGTCTGAAAAATGATTCATACATATAGACACTCTAAGTCTTGTTAGCATATAAAAATTATGTATTAGACATTAATGGTACAAAATACAAAGTTAATCTGATTCAATTTTGTAAAACATACTAAATAGAGACCAAACTAATAATTATATTAAAGAGTTTTCATTAGGTATAAATTTTATTTAAAAATTATACAGTTGAAAGATCAAAATGATTCATCTTTAAAAATTATATAAACTAACATACACTTTTTCATTGACACCAAAATATATCTTGAAATAACTATAAATCAAAGTAACAATTAAACCAAAAAAAAAAAATTTCATTGCTAAAAGATTTCACATAAATTTTTTTTTTAAAAAATTTATATTGGTACGATAGTGAATAAATGAAATAAGTATGTTTCTATTAATATAACGGGTCAATCAACTATATTAAAATGAGCATAATTCAATTATTTAAAAAGAATGGCAAAATTGAAGGTTTACTCTAAATAAATGACAAAATTATTTTCAAATTGATAAAATAGCAAAACAGAAAAAATTGAGAAAAAAAAGTTGGAACAATGACTTAAATACTCCAACGACCTAAGTGAAAAACTTGAATCCTAAATACAATTGTTCACCTCAAATACCCTATAATTAAATAAAACATCCCACACACAATTAAAACCTATAAAAAATTTAATTTCTCCCCAAAAACTTAAAATTAACACATATCACCATCGAAAATTCCACCTAAGCTTTGCAACCATTTCACATCTTCTTCAAATCATGCACGTATTGAAAACTTTCTGTTAATTTCACGTTTTGAAACCTTAGAAAATTTGTAAGGTCTTCTGATTACATCTCCAATATCTTCTGTTGCCTATCTTCTACATTTGTTCCACCGAAAAGGTTCTTGCAAAACGACTTTAAAATCAGCTTCAAAACCTTCAAGTTCTTTATACGTGCCCTAACTTCGTCCCTTAACTTCGTCCACTTGAAAATCTTCAATCATTTGCAGAAAAGGATTTGTCTCATTCAAAATCTTTGTTGCTCTTCATACGTTTCACTCAAATCGGTGAGTTCTTCAAGTTCTTCCTACATTCAAGATTCATTTGAGTTCTTAATAGGCTAAAAGGTGAGTTTCTTTAATGGATTTTTCTTCTTTGTATTTCTTCTTTTGTTCCTTCACGCTTTGATTTTTAAAGAATTTTTCAAAAGAAAACACCATTATAATTCTTCATTTCGGCATGCACGACAATTATAACTTGAAATCGTTTAAATTTTGCAAAGTTGTCATTATTGTGATCTCTGCTATTTTGGAAGGTTTGGAAGAGAAACGCAATTTGTATAATTTTTTTTCTTTTCTCCTTCGCATTTCTTCTTCCTTTTTATTTTTTTCTTTCATTAGGTAGAGAAAGGTAAATATGTGTTATGTATTATAATTATAACCATTTGAAAGGCAAAGCACCGATGAAACAAGAAAAAGTTGAGCTATGTGTGATATGGTACTGTCGTTTAGATGATATAAGGGTAATTACACTGTATTTGTGAATTATGTTGTATATGATTCAATTCATTCTGGAATAGACCAAAACTCATTTATGAGAATTACAGTGTATTTGTATTATGTTTGAAGTGTTATACATTATGGAGTATGATACTTTGAAGTTTGATAACATAGAGATTTAGTCTATAATTACACAATATTTGTCAATTTGATTGTATATGATGAATCAATTTTGGAAATAGATTGAAATTTATTTATTAGAATCGTGTTAATAAATGTGAAAAAAGAAAACGCCTAGTGAAAATTAACGTGAATATTAACATTGGAGCATTTGTAAAAATAGCAAAATAAATTAAAATATTTACAAGCTATAACAAAATTTTGGATTCTATCACTGATAGTCTTTTATCACTATAGCATATCAATGACTATCAATGATAAAATTTGCTATAGGTTGTGTATATTTTATAAAATTTGCTACTTTTGAAAATCCCTCATTAACATTACCAAAAAAAATATGTTTCAAAATAATTATTTTGTATAATTGACACAAGAAAATAATTTTTTAAAATAAAAATGGAGAATTATAAAAAAATAACAAATTTGACAAAATGTTTACAAGCTATAGCAAAATTTCAGATTCTATCAATAACAAACATTTAATAGTGATATCCTTCTATCAGTGGCATTAATAGAATCCAAAAAATCCGCTATAGCTTGTAAGTATTTTAATTTATTTTGTTATTTTTAAAAATGTTCCAATAAAAATCAACAAAAATAAGTGGATAATCGTAATTAACACGGTTTTAGGGAATGATAAAAAATTCTAATTCAAATTGTTATTAAAAGTAGGGACATTTTTTAAAATAGCAAAATAAATTAAAATATTTACAAGCTATAGCAAAATTTTGGTTCTATCAATGATAGTCTTTATCATTATAGCATATTAAATAGCTATCGGTGATAGAATTTGCTATAGATTGTAAATATTTTGTAAAATTTACTATTTTTGAAAACCCTCCTTAAAAATATGTATTATGTATTATTTAATAATTTTTCTATAAATATTTTGGAAAATAAAGAATACGAAAATGTTGAATTTATTTTTGTCATTATTTTAGGGATATGATGTAATATTTGAATTCAAATTGACGATTTTAGGGGATGATATAAAATCTAAATTCAAATTGTTATTAAAAAATATGTATTATGTATTATTTTATAAATGTTTGATAAATAGTTTGAAATATAAAGAATATGAAACTGTTGAATTTATCTTTGTCATTAATTTAGAGGAATGATCTAAAATTTGAATTCAAATCATTATTAAACATATCTATTATGAATTATACAAATAAATTGTTAATTAATTGATTTAAATTCTAAGAATCCGAAAATCTGGTAGAAATTACAATTATATTTTAAGGAGATGTTGGTGCAATTTTTCCAGCAAGAAAATAGTATATTTAGTTCAGACTTACCAAAGCGGAATATTGTTTTCAAATACACTATATTTGTAAATACGTGATATTCTATCTCTTTTTTACTATATTTATAAGAAATGAATTATCTCATGTAAAGTGGTATATTTGAGTATAAAAAAGTAAAAGGAGTCGACAATTTTACGCCAACAATTTTGCTATAAATTTTAATATTTAAGTGATTTACTAAATTTTGCTATAAATTTTAATATTTAAGTGATTTACTATTTTTCAAATTGTTATTTACTATGCTATTTAGATCTTATATGTTGTTGAAAGTTCAAACCTTCTACCCATGATCTAAGTGTTAGTGGAATTTGGGCTTCATGGAGTGTTGGGCTTTAGCCTTAGATACATATTGTTGGCTTGGGCTTTAAGATGGGTAATTGGGCCTTGGCTGTTACATTCTACATCTGTTCCTTGGTTTTTCCTTTTTTTTTTCTTTTTTTCTTTTTTGGTTCTTATTACTTTTGAGTTTTGATAGTATTGTTAAGAATTTAAAGACAAAAATTAGAGGATCCTTTGAAAAAATAAAAATATTTAAAGTTTAAAAATCATGCGAGCAAGAGTTAAGTTCAACTTGTATTCTAGTGTATGAATAGCTAGAAAGTTTGTGATTTGAATTTTTCTAACTCTAATTGTTGTATACTAAAAACCAAACTTAAAAAATTACTACACACAAAATTAAATGTTTAAGAACCTACTATAAACACTTCTTAAAGTTTAACCATTTTTTAGCTAGTGCTATAAAAGTCTAACACTTTGAATTTAATTCAATTTTACTAGCTACATAACAAAAATAGTTTATATTACAAGTCTAATAAATTTTAAATGTTAAAATCTAGTTAAACAGTCTTTTATTTCACTAGCTAAGTATGTGTTTAGGGTGACAGTCGAGATAATAATTTTAGAAAAAAAATTATAATTAATCTTGAAGATTTGATTTTTAAACAACGACTAAATTTATATTTGATAGTTAAAATCTTAAAAATTATTTTAGTTATTATGTTTGGTTTCAAAGTTTTATATTTTCCATTTGAGAAATAATTATTTAACGAATATATACAGTGATTTTGAGATCCGACATTAGGAGAAGCTCGTGTATTTTCATGTTACTAAATGAATCGCTCTGATATCTCCAACTCTAGGGCCATTTTTACCTCTTACTGTGCTCACAAAAACATCCTAACAGAACTTCACATTTCATTTTTCTTTTCCCTTTTTCTTTTTCATAAAAATATATATATATATTTTTTTTTTCAATTTTCAACTCAAAACAGACTGATAACTATGTATTGATAGAAAAAAAATGTCCAGTGCTACTATAGTGGATACTATTTTAATTGATTTACTTTTTCATACTACTGTAGTACTAGAAATTTCCTCTATTTGATGTGGTATGATGTCAAATATGTACACTTCTACACTCGAGTGGGTACTGAACTCATGAACAACTTTGGCATTAGATTAAAAGAGTATTGTTTGTTTTACATATCTTTGTATTTGCCAATTTCATTTTTTGTAAAGATAAGTCTCATCTCGTAACAAAAATCTAAACATGTTAAATAATGTGCTAACATTATAATTAGGGTTTGTGACAATAGGCTTGGTTCTCTACTCTTTTAGCTTCAACTGTGATCCTCAATCATGTCCTAAAAGTTTCACACCACCCCATGCCTCACAACTTAGCCTAATATGAAGGTCTACTCTTTGAGTCTTGGCTCAACAATAACAAAGATTGGTGGCTAGAAAACGATCGAGTGATGAAGAAGGTAAGGATTGAATTGTGTGTCGAGTTCTAATGAAACAATCAAAACTAAAGCGTTTGGAGTTGTAGGCATTGTGTTCTCTAGTGTCATGTCATAACAAAAATTAATTGGAAGAAAAGAAAACGATCAAAGTTTTAAAACAACAGGGGAATAATAAAAAAGTACACCCAAGAAAATTTTAAAGAATTTCTATGATATACCATAAAAAGGTGTTGAATAGGAAGCTATTTGAATAAGAAAAGAAAATAACTAAATTGTTAATAATTACAAAGCTTAAAATCGTCTTTTTATATATAAAAACCTGAAATGCAACGTAACTATTGTTTACAATACACTTATTAGTAGGCAAGTTTGTAATAAATCAATTGCCAACTTAATTTGATGAATAATTTCATTCGTTATACAAAGGGGCAGTTTGATCAATTGACCTAAAGAAAAACATTTCTTTTTTTTTTTCTAGAAATAAAAAAAGTAATAAAGAGTTTATAGGAAAGGTATAGAGTAGAGAGTTGAAGAAGGAAGAAGAAAGAAAGCAGGAAATATCCGACATGGCGGCACGATTCCATTTTCCATTGTCTCCCATTATTATAACTTATTTTCTATTTTTAAACTCTTCTTCTTTTTTCTTTTTCTTTCTCTTTTATTTCCTTTTTCGGTGAAAAAAATATTTTCTCTCTCAAAAATAATTTTTATTTTATCCTTAAATATTATACTTTTAATTCTTAGGTGAAATTTCGATTATAATCCCCATTAGGTAGGCTTGAATTTTGTGTTCATTTGTTAACTATAACTTAGTTCAATTGACACTTAATGTTAGTAAATTTCAGATTCAAATTCTCACCTCCAATTTGTACAAAAACACTAGTTGCAATTATTTAATTTTAAAAATAACAAATTGGAAAAGTGAAATAATTTTCATACTGCAGTTAACAATTAGACAAATAGCTAAAGATAAAAAAGATAAATATAGTAGAGAACACAAAAAGCTTTGTTAACCCAATTCGATTAACCCACCTACAACTGTAGAGTTTTTTGAGCTCAGATAAGTAGATTTTATTAAGATTCAAACGAGTATAACACTTTAACAATATAGAAGACACTCCCACAAGTTTTAGTACTCTTTTTAGTTATAAACTGAAACTAATAAATAATCAAGCTCCCCCTCAATTGTATTTGAATCTATTGAAAATGATCAGACTCCTCCTCGTAGGAATAATTGATCCTCTATCAAATTACTAAGTTTTCTACAAATTTTCTTCAAATCTCTTATTCTAAATATATCGTCTATGAAAATATTAGTCAATATTCATATAATATCTAAAAAAAGTAATAGCTTGCCTTGCAACTATTTTTGACGAACTGTATCTTAGTCTTGGAAGAATGTAGAGAATGACGGGAGAAAGATAACCCTAGATTTGATATTTTGTTTTCGAAGATGAAGGAAACAAATCTGTAAAAGATATTTTAAAAAAAAATTTAAAAGATAAAAGATCTCCTAAAGATAAGAAGATCTTTTATTTTTTTATTAATAAAAAGAAACTAATTACATGTTTGTAAAAAAAATGTAACACAATTAATTGTGTGGTTATACTTAAATTAATAAATAGAAATTGATTTGACTTAAAGTTAAATATTAAAAAATTCTAGTTTAAAGTGTAATTTGAAACAAAATGCAAACTACAAAGGTAAAATTATTATGTTTTAAGACCTAACCAAAATTATATTAAACTCCAAACTTTTTTTTTTGAACAAAAAACTTCAAAATACATAAATTAAAAGAATTACATTTTCTCGAGTTAGTGGAATAAATATCATTCTTAGCCTAAAAATCAACCACTCAAGAAAATTAAATTCCAATTCCAATTTTCCTCTTCACTCTTATTAGAAGAAAAATTAGCAAAAGCATGAGCTATTTTAATTACAATCACAATGAATAAAAGACAATAGAAAAAACATTGATTTGTTACATCGGATCTCGAATTTCCTTGAAGATCACTACAATTAAACTTCAAACTTAATAAAACTAAAAACATAACATTTTAAAACTTACAAAGTGTTTGAGGTAAATACTAGTTGAACATCATAATAACTATCTGTTGCAGTAATTAATTAGGTGTAGTCAACATTTTTCAAATACAGTAGTTGCTACAAATTTTAGTATTTTGTTTTGTTTGGAAAGTGAGGAGATAGAGCAATTGAAGTATTAAAAAAAATAGAAAGAAAGAGAATTGGTGAGTGGGCTTTAAAAGGGCCGTGGTTAGAGGTGGGCCCATTGAAGTGGAAGAGAGAAAAAAGTGTCCCATACAAATAGCCTGATTATCCGGCTTTATGATTGGAAAGACGTGACGCCTTATTTTTCTCTTTTACTTCATTTCCTTTCTTTTCTTTTTTCGTCCCTTTTCTCATTTCAACCAATTCTTTCTTTTACAAAGTACACACATTTTATCATTCTTAATCATATAAAATTTTGTATACACCTTTTCACATCCACACCTACCAACAAAACTTTATTTACTTGCAATTGAATCGTTCTGAAAAATATTATTAAAAAACAATTACAATGCGATCGTGGTGTTAATCAAGATGTCAATTGTTTCTCAAGGTTAATTTAGTCTTCTAACTTTCACTTGTCGGAATATGGTATAGAATTAATAGAAAATGGTTGAAACAAAATCAAAACTTCCTAAATGATGAAGGTGAGATATGTGTTTAACATACCATATATGAGGAAGGAGACGAAAATAAAAAGACAAAAAGCTGAAATACCTGAAGGTATAAAACAGTAAATTTAATTAATATCAAAATCTTTAATTTGTAATAAATAGTTACAAAGAAAATTAACAGATGAGTAATAAGAAATTACCTTTTTACGCACAAGCACAATTATTCGAGTCGGACCTACAACGACAAGCATACAGTGAGATAAGGTTGTACTATCACCACCAACCCACTTTAGTCTTACACCTAACACGTGTGGTATTTGCCCTTTAAATTTTACAATGTGAGACAAAAGTCATTAACTTTTGCTATGAGTTTAAGCCCAAAGTCATTTCCAACAATTTAAAATGTCATGTCTACTTAGTTTAATAAAAGTTTGTTTTACTAAATAAGTTAAACAACTCACGAAGTTCTTACTTATAAATTCTTTTGAGTTATATAAGAAACACAAATGAGAAATTGTCAAAATGACGTCATTAAGGTTTTGTCTTATAAAACTAGCAGCTTTTTGAAAAATTGTTGAAACGTCTTTTCTCGATCTACCTCAGACAAGATTGACCATCGAAATTTCACTAAAGTATTAAAATTTTCCAACATATCGATTGTTTTTGCAAAACATCTCTGTAGACATTAAATCGAGATTTTACAAATTTTTAAATCTTCACAAATCATACGCCAAATATAAACTATTTTTTTATCTTTAAAATTTTTAAAATTACACTATTAAATATTAAAAAAATAACTGGTAAATGATGCATATAATTAACCCGTGTTGAAGAAAAATTATGAATTTTGGCTCATCCCGAGCAAAATTGTACCAAGAAAGTCTAAAAAATTGAAAATTTTGGACTTTCTTGGTACAATTTTATACCAAGATCAACATAACATTTTTCAAGTATTATACAATCTTTTCAAATCTTTTACCAACACCTAACTCTAATCTTCTATTATATTGTTGTCAAATTTTATATAAAAATGTTGTTAGTAAATTTATTTGAAAATTTATACCAGATTTGAGAAATTAAATTAAAAAATTGATTTAAGAACGAAGAAAATTAGCTAAGATTTGATATAATAATGGAGAAAATTATAGATAATCAAATTTGGAGAAAAGTTAGTAAAGATAATCAAAATTGAAAAATTGGCATAAATCTTGATTTTCAAATTTAACCATATATATATATACACACAGATAGTTAAGCTTTGGAAAGATTTGAAAATTGTTAGACTCTCCGTCCGAGCATCAGAAAATCCAAAACATAAGCTAGAAAATTTTAATATTTTAGTGAAATCTTGGTGACCAATTTGGTCCAAGATGGACTGAGAAAGGATGTTTCAACAATTTTTCAAAAAGGGTGTTGATTTTACAAGACAAAAGCTTAATGATGCCATCTTGACAATTTCTTGATACAAATACATCTAATAATTATTTATTCTCACCTTAAAATTTTGAAGAATAGGTAAAAATATCAATGTTGTCTTTGTCTTACGAAACTAGCATCTATTGAATAAGAAATTTTGAAACAAATCACAAATTGCCACATCATTTACTAAATTAATGATGAAAAATACAAATAATTAAATTTGGGACTAATTAAAAAAAAATTGACATGTGTCTCATAAATTGGTTAATTCTAATGATGCCACATGTTTTCATTATGATCGTTGGATAAAGTTAATTATTTTGGTCCAATTAAATATTATTTACTTGGGATAAGTTCAATTGAGCTAAAAAATAAGCTTAATTTAGTCCAAATGCTAAATATAACCCAAATTCATGTGATTGAGTCCATGGGTCTAATCAATGGACTAACTAGGCTCAAGCCGATAATTCTCTCTGGTGGACTTCATTTGTAAGGGGTTGAAAATATTTTATTCTAGAAGGTCTAGAGAAAATTCTCCTAAGAGCTAGAAGATCCCTAACTACTGAAGCCGACCATCCTCGAAGATTGAAACTCCTTTGAACGTACAAGCTTTCTTCTAAACTCCAACTTCAAGAACATCACGTGCTCCGCTTCCTCAAATCAAGCATAAGCATCTAATCTACACATCCAACCGAGAGAGAATCGATGATCAAATTCTAGAGATCGAACCACATCACATCAAATCAACACAAGCACAACATCAACTCAACTTCAACTTCACGAATCAAATTTCTTCAGAAATCTGGTGCGAACAAATTGACACGCCTTATGGAAAAATCCCTATCTCTCATCTCTCTCTCATCATCTAAATCTACAAGAAAACCAGTGGCATCAAAGAAAGCTACATCCAAATCTTCTGTTGCAAGCGACACCTACACGGAACATGTACTCGCAGTCGTTATAAGGGGATCATCCAAGAGCATGATCAAGGTTCTGCCATCGCACAAAGCATTTTTAAATAATTGATGGAGTCTCCTAAAGCTGCATGCGATTGTCATCAAGGAAAATCCTCTATATGATGACTCTGATTCTGCATCTAGCAAGTCAAAGAGAGAAGCACACCTTGATGTGATGTTTGTCATGATGGCTGATGTAACGGTCAAGGCTGCCATGGTGGAGATGGAGAGGAAAATTAATATCTGATGAAAGCTTTTGATGAACGAGACCACGAAATCGCAGCTTTAAGAGAGCAGATGCAGACTCATGAAACTATTGAATCGAGTCAAACTTCTATTGTCAAAACTACTGACAAATGAAAGAATGTGGTGCAAGAAAAATTCACCATAACAACAATCAACTTCTGTGGCTTTTCTCTCAGTTAAGCAATTACAAGATATTATCACAAACTCCATCAGAGCTTAGTATGGAGGCTCATTCTAGACTTCTTAGTCTGGATATTATCGAAGTCAGTTCTTCCATTAACCAATTTGATCAAGAACTCGAAGTTGTGTGGACCAAAGGGGTGTGAACAAAGTTTTTAGAAACTGAAAAGACGACTTATTGCAGCACCTAGTGTAACAATTTGGATGCCTGATTGGTACTTCAAATTTACAATGATGCTCCTCATCTGGGTTTATGTTGTGTTCTTATACAGACAAATAAGGTGCTAGTTTATGCTACAAGACAATTGAAGAAGAATGAGTATAATTATGCTACTAATGTTTTGACTTTATCTGCAGTAGTCTTGACGTTAAAATATGGCAACATTATTTATATATAAAAAGTTTCGTATCTTGATACACCACAAGAGTTTAAGGTACCTTTGGATTAAAAAGATTCGAGTATGAACCATTGAAGATGGTTAGATTTATCGAAGATTATGAACTGCGCATTTGATTACCACCTAGGGAAACAAATGCATAACTGATGTCTTAAATAGAAAGGTAGTTCATTGAAAGCTTCTTTGAATGTCATCGACTCTTTATGTTTTGCAATTAAATAATTATAATGTTCTGTTGATACCAACTCTTAAGGAGGTTGCATGCATAGTTTTGAGTAAGACCAATTCTTATTAACAAGAATATAAAGGCTCAACAGACTAATGAAGGTTTAAAGCAAATGAGAATATATTATAATGGATTTCTTGTTTGGACCTCCTTGAACACAAGGTAACCACAATACCAATTGGTCGATAGTTAATAGACTGACAAAGACCACATGTTTTTGTTTTGCCTTTACATGCCACTAAGTTCTTGGATGAGTTTGGCTAAGTCCATAGTAAGCTCTTGTTACTAAACTAAGGTTTAGTACAACCTTTTATTCTCAAACTAATGGAAAGTCAAAACGAACTACTTCAACATTATAGGATATGTTACAAGCCTGTGTTTCATAGTTTAAGGATAACTTGGACTCACATCTCTCGTTGATGGAATTTGGTTGTGACAATAGTTACAATTCCAACATTGAAATGACTCCCTTTGAATTTGTTTGTAACAATATCTTTTAGGGATGAGTAAAGGTGAGGAAGTGACTTGGACAAGAATTGATACAAGTCCCCAATAAGATAATAGTTGTTATCAGAGACAAACTAAAAACAACCTATTTTGTGTGGCCTAATTTTATTATAATTTTTTAGGAAAGAGTAAAGGTGAGGAAGTGACTTGGCCAAGAACTGATACAAGTCCCCAATGAGATAATAGTTGTTATCAGAGACAAACTAAAAACTAAATTGGAGATTTTCGTCCATCATGCTCGACAGTAGAAGACATAATAAGGAAACACAAATAATAATGAACACAGAGAACGTGGAAAAAAATGCAATACAAATGTATATGTAAAATCGGGCACCGAAAACTCATTATCAACAATGTAAGAGAAGGAAGAAATTTTACCTCAGTCCCTACCTTACTCGGAGCCACTAAAGCCACAAACAAGGTAGTATCCGTCACTCATCAATAAAGGAGAATTAGAGCGGCAAGGGGGTTAACCAAGCGACAATGGAAATACCATCAATGAAGGTGAACTTCGAGTGATATGTCTCGAGGACAAGCTATGGAAGAAAGCGACAACCAAGTAATCGAAAGCTCGACCGGAGGGAAGGCATCGGATGCCACACCCACGGGGACACCAGAGAGACCGACTGGGAAGAGAGAAAACAACATGGTGGAAGAAAAATCAATGTAGATGAAAGTACCGTCAAGAAGATGTGGTGAACGGTGGAAAAAAATCCAATGAATGGAGAAGACGAAAAAACAAAATGCATGAGTTACAAACAAGGACTATCTTAGTTATTTCCTTTCCTTTCTCTCTCCCAAACAATTCTAAAGTATAAATAGTTTGTTCATTTTAACAATTCCAAAAAATAAGTTCTTTTTTTTTCCTCAAAAGTTTAGATATAATTTAGTTCATGTACATTTTTAGGATATATAACTATTGGTTTATTGTCATATTTAGTATAAAAAAAATATTAACATTTTTCTAAAATATAAAAACTCTAAGGCATAGTTACAAATTCATAAATTGTACCATTAGTTTTGAAATGTATTAAAATGAAGGATCAAACCTCCAACCATGAAATTGATACTAAAAATTCTGTGATAATCGAGTTAGTAGCTCCACGTCTACATTTATAGCTATATTTTCTTAATTTATTTTTGATTATATAATTAATGTTTTAATTCAAATAGCATAAAAGGATTTTGTGATTCTGTGTAGCCAAATATGGAGATGGAAGTTGACGAAGATGGAGAAACTAACAACTATTGATTGTAATTATTAATTTCAGGGCTACAAAATTAGATACAAATATTACTATATAATAACATTAGAGTATTGTTAAACCTGAGCCATCTTAGCTCAGTGGTAGAGCGCGTGGCTTTTAACCACGTGGTTGTGGGTTTCGATCCCCACAGATATGGCGTTACCTTCTTCAATAATGTATTATTCTCCTAACCAAAGAGTTTAACGCAATTTTCTAGTTTTTTTTTTTTTAAATTGTCATTGGTGAATGGTGACAAATTAAGTTTAGAGATCGGCAAACATTTTGCATTTTGGAGATATGTAAAAACAAGTCAAATATTTTTTGAAAATAAGAAAATGATAAAAAGGTTTTTAATTTAATAAGAATGAAGTAAATATGTCTAATGACAATTGTGTAAATAAAGCAATGTGGCATTTTTTAAATAAGATCTTTATCTTCTTTCATTATCGTTAATGACTGAATTCGCAGATTCGTAATGAAACTTATCCTTCTTTTGAATTCATTTTCCAAAGCGGGCACTAGTGATCAACGTGAAAACACCCGATCCCATTCCGATCTCGATATGTGAAATCGTCTTGCACCATATGTACTGAGATTTTTCGAGAGACATAGTACAAGCCCTCTTTGGGAGATGTCAGTGAAAAGATCGCTAATTACTTGGACACGTAGAAGGCACAAAGAATATTGCGAGAAGGCATCAAAATTTAATTCTTCCGCAGTAAAGATAGGGGCTTTAGTAGGCTTTCTTCCTTAAAGCACGTTGAATTAAAAAAAAAAAAAAAAGAGTCAAATGGGACGAATATCTTAAGAAAAAGGTAAATCAATTCAGAAAGAAGGCAGGTGAGAGGTCGTGTAGTGGGGATCCCTAGATCGAGGAGCTTATTGAAGACATGAGGCATCCGAGTTGCTTAATTAAGCAATTAATAAAGAAGAGAAAAGCCCCTTCCCACGCAGCAAGAGATAGATCTGGTGCCTCAACGTAAAGAGCCTTTCTATATCATCTCTCTATTACCCAACTGGTGCTCATGACGTGGACGTCTCAGTCACCACTCTCAAAATCCAATTTTCATTATTATTTTTGTTTTCTTTTTCCGTCCTCTCCCTCTCAACGATGAAAAATAGTAATTTTAAAATTGTTATTTTCAAAAATAATAAAATTGGTTTTTTTTTAAACGGTCAATAGAAAAAAAAAATTATAATAATAAGAATTTGAATATCCATACATATGAATTACATCCTAAAATTTAAAAAAATTACACTTTCATAACATTTCCTTCTTCCAATTTCAACATGTTTCTCATTCTTCTTCTATCTTCTTCCTTCTTATTCTATCTACCTCCTTTCTTCCTTTTCTTTTTTCCTTTTTTCATCTTTTTATCTAACTAAAATAGAGATGAAATAGCACAAGCGATTTAAAGAGAAGAATAACCCATCAACTCTGAAGGTTTGAATCATCATCGACATGATAGCCAATATGGTTATTGAGCGGTAGAGACCATCCAGGAAACTGCTCAAGCATTAAATTAATAAATGAAAAGCTATGCACAATAGTTATAATATATTTCTATTTTAAAAAATAATAATTTAATTTAGCATATTTTATTGAAAAAAAGATTTTGTTTCTTTTTTAATGATTTGAATTTTAATACAAACTAAATGAATTAGATTGATGATATATTTCATTTGAAAAATAATAATTTAATTTAGCATATTTTGTTGGACAAAGATTTTGTTTTGTTTCTTTAAAATAATTTGTATTATTTAATAAATAAAATAAACTAAATTTATGAAATATTTCATTTAACAAATAATAATGTAATTTAGCCTATTTTGTTAGAAAAAATCCAAATAAAAAATATTTTCTTTTTAAATTGATTTGAGCCAAATGGAAATGAAAAGATAGAAATTAAAAGGAATGAAGAATAGAAAAAGATCTGAAGTAATAGGTGGTATGATGGTAACAACAAAAAAAACCGAAAACCTTAAACAAATTATGAATTCAAATTAAATCACATAGAAAATCATACACTACATAGTTGATAGTATAATATATATATATACATACGTTGTCGTACATAGTATTAAGCAACAAGAAGAAATTAAAAGAAAGGGGAAAAAAGTTCTGGATGAAGAAAATAAAGTACTAAAATTTATTATTATGTTGTAATTATATCTTGAGTACTTTGAACAAAAGGCTTATATTTTTTTTCAGCATAAAATAATTTACATGCAATTATTTAAAATGCAGGATCATAGTAACGAAGTAGAATATACAGAAGATAATACATTGTAACTATTATCGCAAATATATAATAAAATAAATTTTAAAATATATATAATCATAATAAAAATCAACATTATTTAAAGGTTGAGATTAAAATGTTATTAAAAAAAAATCAATGGTTGAGATTCTCCCAAATTCAAAATAATAATTTGATTATTTCAAAATGGTAACCATTAAAGGTATTGCATTTTAAAATGAATCGTTGAAATTCTCCAATTCGAAAAGCCTTTAATGTTACTTTAAAATTTAAATTTAATTTGATTATTTTGAAATTAATAAGATTGAATAGAGTTGACAACTGAATAAGTTTTAATATGGGTTTGCTATGTTTTTATCATAAAAAAAAATTATTGAAAACTCGTAAATACATAACACACATTAATTATTAATTACAGTTGAGAAATATGCAAATTTGGTATTACATGCACGTGCAAAAAAAAAAAAAAAAAACTGGTTTGGTCATTTTTACCCCTTACCTATATTCCATATTATTCCAAAATTTTATTTAAATTATTAGTGGGCTATGGCCCACTTGGAGAGAGAAAGAAGTAAGGGCCCAGGCCCAACAATAGCCAAAATTTCGGGCCCACAAATTTCCACATAGTAACATGTAATATAACCGCCCATCATGTGACAATTCAATAATATCTTTCTCTATGTTATCCTCCAATCCAATATATATCCATCCCCCATACTCTTCTTCCCTCCCAATCAAATTTCACATCATATACATATTTACCATTTTATTATCATAACACCTCGTCTGTGAAAAGTTAAAATCAAAACCTAAATATTATTAGTTTAGAATTTCACAATGCATTAATTAAAATTATCAATATATACTAAAGGGCTTATTTAATTAATTTTAAATTTAGGATGAAAATTGTAATTTAATTCAATGAGAAATCGGAAAAAAAAAAAAAAAGAAGAAAAGAAATGGGGGGTGGGAGCGGAGAACATAAACAAAAAACAACCCATACCTTAAAATCCCATTAAAATGAAAAGAGATCTTTTATCACATGGCTGCATGTGAAGGCCAGCCAAGCTTATAGGGTTAATTCTGAAAATTA
>JBBPDI010000009.1:14401229-14415391 GCA_037974545.1 Cucumis variabilis | reverse complement strand
AAGATATAGAGACCACCAAAGCATATAGAATTTAAAAGGTGAGAAAATACAATAAATTCTATATAGTAAATTAATATATATCAAATGTTGCACTAAATCTAGGTTTCCACTCAACTACAAAAACTAAAATTGAAAGTATGTTGGTGGCCATTAGGTAGTTTTAATTAATATCACGTGAAAGTGAGACATTTGAATCTTACTTCTTAGTTAAATTACACACGTATTAGATAGTCGATAGATTAGTGTCATTAACATATTTAGATTTATTTAGATTTTAGTTAATAATCCTATAAATTTTATCTTTTTTTTTATAATTAAAATTAAGATTGGTCTTGTTATAGTTCGAAAGAATTTGAGTGGACTATGATAACTCTTCCAACATTTATGACGTGTAAATAAAGGAAGTAAGGGTTATTTTAACTACCATTTTGTTATTGAAAAATTATTTAAATTTTAGTGGCTAAAATTACCAACTTTGTTTCTTCAATGTTTCCGGTAACACCACTTATCAAAAACACAAGCTATCATAGCTCATAAATTATAATAACCACCAACTTAATAATCAATTCAGTGCAAGCTATGTTTTTGTTAATTACACAGGTAGAAACATTTTCAAACTCAAATTCAACTTTTGTTTAAGAGTGAAAAAAAAAAGACTTACTTTAGAAAATATTGGTTTATTTTGTTCGAAAAAAATTGACTGTATTTTTAATTATCTGGAAAAATTGAAATCAATTAATAAAAAATGTAAAGAAAACATAATTTAATCTTTAAAAATAAAAAATGAATGGTTAGCCATACTTCAATAATTGATTTGAGAAATGTTTATTGAAAATGAAAAATTTTTCTAATTCGAAAAGTGGATGCATCACATATTTTTAATAAACAAATGTACATGACGATGTAACATTTGTAAACAAATAAAAATGATTGATTCTATGCTTGAGTGTGTATAAATATGCAAGTATATATATTAATCACTCCCTAAAAGTGTGTGAATATATATCAAACTTCATAATACATATGTCAAGTATACTGTTCAAATATAATGTGTTGACAACAACCACGGATACAAGAATTCTAATCCAATTTGATGCAAAGTTATCTACATCTGAAGTAATTATATACTCTGTAAATGAACTTTTCTAATTGAAGTACTCTACAATTACAACACAATTAATTATGATACGTTAGACAACATGTCTAATTCCAATTGTCTAACTCCTAATTATATTTCTTATAATTAAGTATAACATCTCCTCACTTTCATCAATGCTCTACTTTCAGCACACCTTGAGATACCTACAAACAAATTCACTTAGACTCTTCTAATTATATATGTGTTATACCTAATTAACTTCTCGTAATATTTTTTTTCAACTACAAGATCAATCTTAAATGATTGTCTACATCAAACTGTTAGTACATGAGTAAAGATGGCATCAAATTTAAAATTGCTCACAACCAAGACATAAATAACTAGAAAACACCACATAGTTGCACTTTGAGAGAGTTGTTATTAAAACCTCCAAATGTACAATCCCAAAACCAAAGCCACGTACATTTTGTAAAAGCTTCTAAAAGAAATAGAAACAAATTATTCAAAATATTTACAAAATATAGTAAAAATTCATATTCTATAAATGAAAAACTTAAAATTATGCTTTTTAACAATCTTGTCATTTGTAATAAATTAAACAACTTACCCAACTCAACATTGCTCAACATAAACAAATACAATTTAATTAACAAAAATATAAAACAAAACCACCATAACTCTAAATATAAATCATTGTAATTTATTTATATATTACAAGACAACTAAATTAGGAAATGTAAATGCTTGTAACTATTTCTCTTCTCTAACTTTTCTCTTCTTCTTTTTTAATAAAACGACAATCCATTTGGAGATGAAATCATTGAAAAGTTTAGAAAATGATGTATAGTTAACATTCATTAAAATATTTTGTCTAGTTTAAAAGAAATGATAGATTTAGATTTAAATTAAATGTAACAACAATGATAACTAAAAAAATCCAATTTACAAAAGATAATTTAAAAAACTATCTAACAAAACAAAAACATAGGAAACTATAGTTTTCTCCAAATAATTCCTTAGATTAGTATAGATATGTCATTTTTTTTATCAACCAACTATATATTCTTTGATATAATGGTTAACATTGTTATATAATTTTATTTAAAAAAAACTTTAAGAAAAATTTCATTTTATGCCTTAACTTTAGTGTTTCTATCTGTTTAAATCTTAAACTAATAATTATATCAATTTGAATTCTAAACTTTGAGAGTTGTATCAATTTAGACTCCAAATCTTAAATTAATAATAGCGAGCCAGTGGAGGAGTAGATTGTAATTGTTCCGAAGTAAGTTTTTGTGTGTTTGTGGAGCAGTGGGTTGAAAATATTCCTAAATGATGTCAGTGTGTAGTTTGTATGTGTTTTTTGGAGGATGGGTTATGAGGGTTTTGAGTGAACTCAAATTTATGGTAGGTTGGAGTGACTTCAAGTTTATCGAACTTTTTCATCATTCTACCATTATATAATGTCTTATATAAGATTTCGAATTTATAAGCCGATAGGTACCATGTTATTTTGTCAAAGGCGTGTACATTTATATAATGTTACTAAAAATATGTCTTTTATGTAGATGTTTCTCTTTAGGTTTTGCTTTTGGAGTTTGTTGATATTGGTTTAATTAAGGATTGTATGAGTATAAAAATCTAACTTTGTTGTTTTTGCGTGAAAGTTTAGACTAGATTGTGTTTTGGAAAGAATGATACATACGAAGTAATGGTTAGTTGTCTGTTTTTTGTGACTCTAATTTATAAGATATTTTTATATTTTAATGAAACAATGATAACTCAAATTGTGTTTGATCATTTTTATTGGCAGTAAAATGAGGTATTGCATATGGATGGAGTTGACGACTCACTGGGTCTTTGAAATTTACTTTTTAATTTAATCTTCAAAGTTAGGTGAATCTTGTGTTTTGTTTACCACTCGAGTAATTGCTTTGTGACTTTCTTTTATTGTATTAGACATAACCAAGCACAGTGAATGTAAATGAATCGAACCACTTTAAAATATTTGTGTAGTCGTTCTTCTTCTCTCTATACCATCGTCTTCTTCACCATACCTTCTTCTCATAACAAAACACCTTAGTCAAGAGCTTGAAAGAAAACTTATGTGAAAGTGTAAATGAAAAAGAATTATTTCATTTTTCATAACTTTTGAGGGTGTAAGACCAATTCATTAACGTTGATGAAAGAGCTTCGTTCAACTTATCAGAAGTCACTTCCATATGCACTATTCTAGTAACTGAGTCTTGGTGTAATAATCTCAAAGTCCAACGTCTATGAAAATTGAGGGTTTAAATTACTACATGCATGAAAGTTCAGGTTTTAAATCGATACACATTTATAAAAGTTAAAGATTTAAATTAAATACAACTATTAGTTTAAAGTTTAAATTGATATAACATTTAAATTATACAACCTCAAAGTTTAGAAATATAAATTGATATTTACTTTTTTTTTCTTTTTCTTGAGGTTATAAATACCCAAATGTATTGACAAAGAATTAATTTGCCTGATAAGGATGTGTTCATTTCACCAAGTTAAAGTTGTAAGTTACATTACTTTAGTTATTTAATTATATCACAATAGCTACAAAAATATACAATAAAGTTTAGATATATTAATAATCCATTAAGAGAAGTCACTAAGAGAATCACTATATTCTTTTGTAGCTCACTTTTATTTATTTGTTCCCTTAGTGTTATTCCATTCTTCCAACAAATCGATATACACAATACAAAATATAGCTTTTAAGCGACAAACCAAAAAAAAATAAAAAGAAATCATAGTGCTATAGAATATGAATAATTTCCTTACACAATTTATTCTTCCAACTTTTTAAAGATCGTTTATTTGGTTTTTTCACTTTTCAAATTGTTCAATAACCTCCTTCTTTCAACTTTTAAGTATTTATTAGATACCATAACTGAATATTGTTAGACACTCATAAAAGTTCAAAGTACCAAATAAATACAAACTTGTATGTAATTATGGACAAGAGGTCTTAGATTCACTTCTACATTTAATCACAATCTATGTAAAAAAAACAAACACCACTTGTTTGTTAGACATCTATATATTCTGTTTTTAAAATTATTTTTAGCTTTTACATTAATTTTGAGCAAGTTTTGGTTTATAATAATATGTAGATTGATTTTGAGTTATTCTTGGTACAAAATAATGGTAAAAATGAGAAATCAAACATCATGTGTGTGTGTGTATATAATTATAGTGGAAGTAGATGCATGGGTAAAGATGCTTGAGATGTTAGAAAGAGGAGGAGGATTTGCACATAAAGTAGTCCACTTTGGGTGGCTAAAAGTGAGGCAATTGGCAGCTCGTCGGCAGTAGTGGACACTTTTCTGTGTTCTTGGACAATAATGCCACCACAACCCTCTCCACACTTTTACCCCTTTTTTTCTTCTCTCTCCTACCAATCATTTTTTCTTTTCATAATTTCCTTTTCTTCCCCAACTTTTCTTCCCCCCCTTTTTTAATGTTTGAATAAAGAATTTAATGTTTTTATATATATGTTCATCATCATAAATTTACATAGACATACATTATTTTAGTGATAGACATTAGTAGGTAGATTTAGATATATGATATTCTATTATAAGTAGAAAATAAAATTTAGTAAATATTTTTAATAGATTTATTGGTCAAAACGATTCCTCTTCAAATTAAGTTATTTGGTTTTGTAAAACAAATAGTTAAATATCATTTTGATTAATTTTAATTTTTACTTTTTATTAATATTAAATTGAGTTCTTCAAAGTTAAATTTGGTTAAAATTTGATTAAATTATAACAATAATTTTCTTTCTATACAAAATATTTTTTAAAAGAAAGAAAATCGACTCTAGCAAAATAGTGAAAATTAATTTTAAAATATAGATATCAAAATAATATTTTAATAATAAAAAAATTGTTTTGAAACAGTGAAATTAGATAAAATTTCACTTAATTGAATATATTATTGAAGAGGTATTCAAATATAGCATAATAAATCAAAATATATATATTAAAATGGAAAATTGTATTAGGGTGACAAATTAGTTTAGGTATTTTGTAAAAATGTCTTTGTTTGTGATTTTGCAAATATAGCAAGAATAATCAAATTTAAGCTTTAATTTTGTTATTTTCACAAATAATAAAATATGTGTTATAGATTTAATTATTATAACTTGTTTTATCATTTTTGAATTTCATATTTTATCAATAAAGGATGATCGATAAAATTGAAAAATGTGCTACATTTTATAAATGTTTTAAAGCAATTTTGTCATTTAAAGTATTTCTTCATCTAAAAAAATTTGGTTACCGTTGAGTAAATATTCAAAATATTAAGGACTGAAATGTAGACGAAGTCTGTGTTAGAAAATAGATGAGAAGTTTGTTGCTCCCTTATCCTCAAATCAAATCTATCATTAATTTCAACAGAATAACTAAGGAACTTTGATGATGAGACATCACATTTATATCATTAACATACACATCCTATTCCTATTCCTATTCCTATTCCTATTCCTATTCCTATTCCTATTCCTATTCCTATTCCTATTCCTGTTCCTGTTCCTGTCTATTATGATTTATGAATCATCCTTTTTTTTTATCTTTATTTTTCTTTTCATTCTATGCATTTTCTACTTTCATTTCACACATCCATTTGATTTAACGATTATTATACTTATATTTATTATTGCTTTGTCACATCAATATTGATTTTTTTAAAAAATAATTTGAAGTGATTACTGGTATTAAAAATATATATAGTTAAATCACGTAAAATACTCTTCCATAAAGGATTTCATAAATTTTAAAAATACTCTCAAAATTTTGAAAACAAATCTGTAAGAAGAATTATTACCCTTAGTTTTAGATGAAAAATAGTTAGTTTCGTATGAAAATTCAAGCGATGATCTAAAACTCCCGACCTATCTTATAAGGTTAACATTTTTAAGTTTTGAATTTCTAACCTACACGTAAAACACTTCCAGCTCCAAACTTTCAAATTTTTAAAAAATATACCTCTGTATATATAAATTAAGTTTAAAGTTATCTTTCTAAAATTTTAAAACTTTTAGAGCATCTTTGAAATTTTTCCTCAGTATGTCCTGCCTTCTGTCCCTAATTTAATGATGTCACAATCTATCTTAATGTAAATAAAATTCTAATTAACTGACTATTTTGTACGTTGTTTGATTAGGATATTAAAGATATATATTTTTATCATTGAAATAAGTCGAGTCCTATCATTCTTACGCTTCGAACAACTAAGTACTAAGAAGTCTGACAAGCTAGGTTTCATTCGGGTCGTGTGCTTCGGTGGGATTATTAAAAAACAACGACTCCAAAACCTATTGAGAATCTATTTCAACGTATTTGATTATAGAATATAAATATTTCAACACTGCAATGATGTTAGTTTCTTTTCAAGACTTCCATTTAAAATTTGTGTGAAAATGTTGCGTGCAACAAAATCTAAGTTTTTTGTTTTATTGGTTATTTTTTCAATCATATCATCATTTCTAAGGTCCTATATATATTTGGTGGATGGGGGACACTCGTACAAGAAATAAAGAAACATATTGAATGTTATATATGTTATTTTACAATTTAAACATTATTTTAAAAAATAGTTAAGCAAACATCTATATAATTTTTCTTTTTCTTTTTCTTTTTTATTAAAAAGAGGAAGCAGATTAACACCAAGTAAGAAATGGTTACCCCAAGAATTAAGCAACTAAAAATTTTGATTTTTGTGTCAATTTTTTAACATATAAAAGTTGAATTTTTTATCTAAAACCATAAAACTTTCAATTTCATGTTTAAAAGATTTGTACGAATTTAGAAATTCAAAATATATCGATGGCAATTTATTAGACACTTTTTAAAGTTTAACAACTTAATAGATCATACGAAACAAATCATTTAGGAGATGGTAACTTATTATTATAGTTTGTGAATTATAATAAATTATGTTCTATTATATGTGATTGGAGTACAAACTATTACAATTGGGTATATAATAATCTGTATTTGAATTATCGATTATATAATAGTTTATGTTTGGAGTGCAAATTATTAAAGTTTGAATTTTAAAAATATCTAAATCAAATGTAGATTATTTTTTACCGTTATAATTTTTTGTACTACTATTCTTTATCATACAAATAATCAGTTTTTTTTTCTTTTTCTAGATCATTTTTGTTTACGGTTATTATTATTCTGAAAAATAATCGATTTTTACCATACACTTTTCTAGTTAATTTGTTTAATAATTTGATATTTTGATTTTACTAACTAGGTTTTGAAATAAATTTTATGGAATTTTGTCACTTTAGCTAATTTTCAATAAAATTTTATATGATCCTAACTTCTAGTATTTTAATTTTAAATCCAATTATTAAAACATTATATGTTTTTTTTTATCAAATTATATTTGAAAATTAAAAAAAATCACAAAATGTTAAATTTAAAATTTTATTCGTCTGCTAGGTTTTTTCCAACATCGTAAATGTAATTTTCAAGTGTAAAAGATAATTCTAAGTTTCCTTGCCAATTAAATTGACCAATGAAAAAAAATAGAAAATGTTATTAAACCAAATTAGGAATTTCTATATATAACCTAATAAATATATTTAATCACACAATTGCAGTCTATTATTTTACTGAAAAATGTTTTATAATTTACTTTTTCAGCACTCTTTATATATATTACACAATTGCATTATATATATATATACACTAGCACTATCCTCTAAAATGACGGAATTGTTAATTCTGAACAAAGAGAGAAGAGAGATTAGTTTAGAAATATAACATTATAATTTAGAAAGAAAAAAAAACTACAAAAAGAAAAAAAAAATAGAATAACAAAAAAATGTATTTTAAAAAGTATTATTATAATTAAATTAAGAACATATTTAGAATGATTTTAAAAAATTCAAAATTTTATTTTTATTTAAACACTTTGATAAAACTTCCTAAAATAAAATAAAAACATAAATGTGTGACAATTTTTTAAGAAAATATATTTTTATATATAGATTTATTTGGTTTGTTATATATAATAATACGTTTTTATTAAAAAAATTTAAAGTTTATCAATGATATCCAGAGATTGGTTGGCAACGATCGTCAGAAACTATACAAGTTTCAAGCGTTTTTTTTTTTCCACTTAAATTTTAACTACACAAACAAATTTGAAATTCTAAAGTCTCAATCAGTAATACTCTCTCTCTCTATATAACTCGAATAAACTCCATATTAATAGCAATACTTGTTCTCATTTGTATGTTAATTAATCATCTTCTCGTCTAACCAACGTGAGACTTTTGGTCACATCTCTAATATTAGTTACTTATGTCTACATGTGTAAAAGAAAAAGAAAAAGAAAAAAGGAAACTTTATTATTGAAAAGGAAGTTTTATTTGGTTAGGTTGTTTTCTTATCATTCCCAATTTTAGTTTTTGTAAGTTTTCAACAATTCTTTTCAATTTGGGGTCAGGCACGAAAAGAGAAATTTTGCAAAGGTTGGTTGGTTGAACGTAAAAGAGAAGAAAGAAAAGGCCAAGAGACAACGAAACGGTGACGTTTCTGAATTTTGTGAATTGTCGAATGTCCAACGGAATATTCGTTTTGTTTCTTTGCAAGAAAAGTTGTTGGACTTCGGCCGTACCCAAATGGCGTGGCCCCCATGCCTGAACCAATGGGTTACAATCAATCAAATCCTATAGACTCCTCGAAGTGTATAAAAGTTCTTTATTCGAAAATAAGTTTTTCAAAATTTTAAAAATTATTATATGAAAGGACAATTTTGTAAAGTTAAGAAAGTCAGTGAATAATACTTGCGTGAATGTATAGTGATATATTTGAAATATAGATGAAAGTTACCCTTATTATGATTTTTTTAGTTTTCAAAATTTTGCTTTTATCTGTTAAATTACAAATGACCCTAATTAAGAAGCTAAACGAAACATATATGATATAATGAGTTTTAAGGCATAATAAAGAAAAGGTAGAGGTGATATAGTCAAATATTGGTGGTTTGGTTATAAAGCAGAGAGAGACAAAGGATATCTTTCACTAATGCTTTTGATTATGGCGATGGGGTCCCAAATTAAATTCCACTTTCCCTCTACTTTTCTATTTTCTAATCTTCTTCTTTTATATAAAATCTTAATATAAATGAATAAATGTTTGGTGGGTTGATCCTTGTCGTCTACTTTACTTCTTTCTTTTTTATTTTATTTTACCCATATGTTGATTTCCAAAAGTGTATGGTATTTTCAGTTCTTTTTCTTTTTAATTTTGTTTCAACTTAGTGGGTGCTGTCTTTGTAAAGCTATGATAATATTGTCAAAGTGTATACCTAATTGTCTCCATCAATTGTTATCTCCTTTCACAAAAGAATGTATGTGTGTGTATATGTATATTATGACACAAGAGAAAGATGGTTAATACCCTTTTTGTTTTTAGTTTTGTTGGTTACAACAGAGTCAATATCATGGTAATTAGTAAACACCTACGTCTTTTTAAATTGGAAGTACGATTTTCTATCTACACAACTATATATTGACATCAATCCAAAAGTTATTGTTGGGTTTGAGAATGCTCAATATAGTAGGATTGGTTGGATTTTTTGTGATTGGTATAGTAGCTCTATTGAGGATGGGTGCATCCCAATATCTATTGGAATTGGTTGGTCAAAGTCTTAGAAACTAAAATCACATGGTTGATGGTTTAAAGCATATCGTGCTTTCTTGAGATGGGTTGAATCTTTCGGTGAAGGTGAAATCAGATTCAATTCGAGTTATTAATCTTTTGAATCTTGAGAATTCTAAGTTATCTGAAATTTTTTTGGGTTGAAAAGTATCTCTTTCTTGCTTATTTCGTAAATGTTTTTAGTTAGTCCAACGGATCATAAAAAGAACAAAATTACCCATAATCCAACCGTTTTGATTTCTCATTGATGGTCTTTCTCTTTTTAGGGAGAGTTTTTTCCTTTCTCTATCTTATCCCTCATCCCCTGACCTGGTTGGCTTGTTCTTTTAGTTTAATAATTTTTTTTTTTTTTTTTTTTTAAACTATGGGATACAATATCTTTCTTATTTTATTCAATACAATATCTATCGTTTCTCGCTTATTGGCAAATAAGAGTTGAGGGATTTTTTTATGTTCTATATTGTCATTATTGTTTTTAATACTCGTAGTTAAAATAAATGGTAATTTAATTTTAACAATTTTCAAGTTATTCCATAATAAACTTGCTTGGCTTGCGTTCACCATGAAAGTGGTTCTTTGATAATATTTTTGTTCTCTATTTTCGGTTTCTCGTTTTTTATATTTTTAATAAAAAAACAGAACATATTTAATAACTATTTATGTTTTATGTTTTTTAGAAAAAATAAAATAAAATACTTTGTTTGATAATCATTTATTGTTTTCTCGTTTATTTTGTTGTTTTTTCTAACATTTCCTTATATATATTAAAATACAGAAAATAGTTATAAAACATTCATATTATCAAATATACATAAGTCATGATGATAAATAAACAACTACGATACAATAGTTTTTACTAATCATATGTGGTTAAATTTTGATTAATCGTGGTTCTAAAATATTAAAAATACTCTTAGGAAAAAAATTATAATGTAAAATTTTAATTAATTTTGATGGTACTAAAAATAATAATTTAAATTTTAAAATAACACATAAATATGCATATTACAAAATTTGAAAAGTAAAATAAAAAAAGTATTTTTTGAATAAACTTATTAAAAATTTAAACTTGGATGATGAAAATATGTATAATTTTAAATATGGAATAGTTTTAAAATTCAAGATTAAATCAAACAAATAAATATAAAATGTAAAATATAAAATAAATATTGCGAAATAAAAAAGAAAATTTAGATTTAAAATTTGAAAATCAAATAATACTCTAATCTAAATATATTAAAAAATTATAATTTAATCAAAATTAACTTAAACACATGTAATTATGAAAGTTTAATAGAGGAAGGAGGGAAAAAATATTAAACATACATATGAAAGATTAATAAAGAAAGGGAAACATTAAGTATTATTAAACATGTAAATATGAAAAATCAATAAAAAAAGTAAGAAATATATACTAAATAAATAAATAAAATAAAATGAAAGGATCAAAGTTGAGAATTGCATCGCCTTTTTTAAAGTTAATAGTGGTTAAAGATAACTCCAACCAACTAGAGATTTTAAAACAGAAATAGAATAAAGAAAAAATGAAAACAATATTGGAAGAAATTATTTTCTATAGTTTCTCGACTTTTGTTCAATTTTTTTGAAATGTTCCTTGAGAATGAGAAACGACAATGGTTATCATACACTTCTACTTTTTAAAAGATAAAAAAAAAAGAAGAAGAAGAAGAATGTTATCAAATGAGTTCTAGATTATTTCTTTTTGTTTTTCATATGTAAGATGATTCAACATCTATTGAGATTAGATCAATCTCAAGTGTCTTAAAAGTTTTGGAGTTCAATTAAAATTTGTATTTTATTTTATGATTAAAATAAATATTGTTGATGGTGTATTTCATTTTATTTTGTTGATAGACGATAAACAAACTCAGAGGCACTAATAGATTTTTATCAATATATATCACTAATAAGTATTTTGTTAGTATTTTTTTATTCATTTTGTATATTTGAAAACCCAATTTAAATTTAAATCAATATTTATTATAAAAGTCTTAAATTACTAACTTTATTTCTTGAAAAAACTAAGCAATAAAATAATATAAAGCTATATTGATTTTTTTTTATTATTAAAAAATCAATATAAACAATAGGTTATATAAGTTAAACTTATATTAGATTAATTATAGATTAATGAATAATTGTATATTATTGGAACGTTATATAATTTAAGACATTTTCAAGTAAAAATCATACAATAAACACATTCATCTGAATGTATTTAAATGTTTTTAAAAATATTCATCCAGACTAAACATGATCATTTAAAGATGTCAAGCATTTGAAATTTTAAATATTTATAATTTCGACTAATTAAATATTTCGATTACCTACGTTCTTAAAAACAAATGAACCCATAAAATATTGAAAAATGAAAGGAGTAAATGTCCAAGCTTCTTGTCTAGATTATTAAGAAAATTGGTAGAGAATTGAATTTATTTCATTTGAAATGATAATTGAGTGAGAGGGTTTTGACTCTCCTATAAACTTCCTTTCTAGCAATGTTGTTTAAACTTGTAACAACTAAATCCATGTTGTGAATATCCCAATAAAAATTAAGTATTTGGTTTGAGTTATATTGCTGATTTAATAGCAAAAAGTTGCTACAGAAGGTATTTGGATGGAAAATTTTCCTTTCTAAATTATGAATGCAATTGTAAAAGATTTATCAAAAACCATTTTATTTAAATTTTTTAATTTGATAAGAACTAATTAAAATAAATGTGATAGATATTTTAAGTACTACTTTTACGTGGTTATTGAATTTTATTTATTTTTCTTTTGTACTCTTAAGTTTAACTTAACTCTCTACGTACGTTTTTTATTTCATATCAAAGAGTTACCCAATCTATAGTAATAGTTCTAAAATTTTATAAGTACTATGCTGTCGGATCCACAAACAATCTAAGTTTAGTAATTTGTTAAAACTAGTTTGACCCATTCATTTTTTTGTTGAAAAAAAAAGAAATAAAATGGAGAGTCAATGGCTATTTTGAAAGTTTAGATGAAAGCAAAGGTATTTTAGGGCTACTTCTAGAATTAAAAAATCTGCCAAAATTGTAACAAAAATGAAGATTAAATAAATGTGTTCAACAAAAAAAAAGAGGAAAATGAAAAACTATGAGAAGGGAAACGAAACAGAACTAAGTCAAGCTTGCTCGATTCGATATTATTCTATTTACAAATCAACCGAACCGGTCTTTTACATCCCTATAATCAAATCATTCAACTTGGTTCAAAATGAATATTTTTCAAAACTAAATACGTAAAAAGTTAAACCATGTATACTCTTAGTCTTTTTTATTATATAATTTTTTTTTATTTTTTGTTATAGCCATTGAAAAAAGAAAAAGAAAAAGGCATGAGTCTTCATTGTAAACTTTACTTTCATGATTATACAATAAAACTCTAACATTTTATATAACAATAAGTGCCAAGATCTTTGAACTAGATGATTCTACAAATTAAATTTAGATAAGAATTACATACCTTGATCCATGAATAATCTTCTTGAGGAATTGTGTTTCTCCCACTTGCCTTCCTTTAGATCTTGAATTAGTTTCTTGATGGGAAGAATAAGCTACTTAATAAGACAGTGAGAGCACCAATCCCTAAGGTTCTATTTATAGACACCATCCATCGTGGTGTTTAATTAGGACATTATCTTTTTACCTAATGGGCCTAATAAAAATGGGCATAATAAAATAATAGGCCCAAAAGAGATAAAATATGATATAATATATATGGGCCACATTAATAATATTATATTTAAAAATAAATCTAACATTCTCCCATTTGGCCCATTGACATAATTTATCATATATGTTCATAGACATAATGCGCAAAATTGAATTTCATAACATATCATGTTAAGTCAAAGAAACTACTAAAGAATCATGGCGGTCATACATCATTGCATTAACATACTCCCTTCCATGTATCACTGAAATAGTTCTTCTATTAACACGATCTATAATAAAGATAATCAATAACGGTCCAACAATAAGTGTCTTTTTCAAAGACGATGTTCTGTTTAACATCATTCATTTATGTATATACTAATCATAAGAACAGAACCATAAGAAAAAATCAGAAACAATAAATAAATGAGCTCAAATGTCAAATAACATAATCTTGATTTCAATAATGATATTTACTAATGCCCATACGTTTAACGTGATCATTAAATGTCTTTAGTGGCAATCCTTTAGTTAGTAGATCTACAACCATAAGTTTAGTGTTATGTGTTTGATTGACACTCTTTGTTTCTGGACTTTTTCTTTAACAACAAAGTATTTTAATTCCATAAGTTTCGCACC
>JBBPDI010000009.1:14303456-14331270 GCA_037974545.1 Cucumis variabilis | reverse complement strand
AATAAGGCGCTCAACCATTATTCATATACTATAGACTATTTAGGCTATATACTCGAACTTGATCCACATTTATGTCTATACATAAAGTTCAAGTTTACTTAAAAATAGCCTTATGATTTAGTTTATTGGATTTAAGATTATAATATTCAATTTCTCAATAACGACTTTCTTGAATACAATATAATTACAAACTACGAGTTTTATGATAAAAATTCCAACAAACTCCCACTTAGACTAAAACTTCTAGTGGGATAAAACAATGTTGAATTTAACCATGAGAGAATAAACACATATAAAACTAGGGCACATGCCTAATAAGTCTCCCACGATGTATATTTTCTCTGATAAGATGGTACTTGCGTTCAAAATGCTTTTCCGTTTTATGGCTTATAGGTTCTCTTGAATTTGCAATTGCACCACTGTTGTCACAGTATAAAGTGATTGGTAGATGCATATTTGGAATGACTTCCAATCTGTCAAGAATTTTCTTAGTCATACTGCTTCTTTTGCTGCTTCACAAGCCGTTACGTATTTAGCTTCCATTATGGAATCAGCTATACAAGTTTGCTTTATGCTTCTCCAAACTACTGCTCCTCCATTTAGAGTGAATACTGATCCTGATGTAGATTTTCTAGCATCTTTATCAGTTTGGAAATCAAAATCAATGTATCCAGTAGGGATCTAATCCTTTTTATCATACACGAGCATGTAGTCTTTTATTTTTCTAAGATATTTTAGAATATTCTTAACAATTATCTAGTGATCATGTCCAGGATTAGACTGATACCTACTAACTATCCCTACTGAGTAGCAAGTGTCAGGTCTAGTACAAAACATTACATACATCAAACTTCTAACTGGGGAAGCATAGGGAATATTTCTCATATCCTCAACTTCTTGAGGTTTCTTAGGACATTGTTCCTTTGAAAAATGAATTCCATATCTGTACGACAGCAGATCCTTTTTGGAATTCTGCATTTTATATCTAGAAAATATTTTATCTATATAAGAAGCTTGAGACATGTCTAGTTTTTTGTTCTTACGGTTTCTAACAATCTGGATTCCCAGCACGTATTGTGCATCTCCCAGATCTTTCATTTGAAATTGCATAGCTAGCCATTTCTTGATATCAACAAGATATTCTACGTCATTTTAAATAAGTAGAATATCATCTACATACAATACTAAGAATGTTACAATGGAATTGACTATCTTTTTGTAAACACAAGGCTCGTCAACATTTTGTTCAAAGCCATAAGATTTGATCGCAATATCAAATCTTATATTCCAGGATTTAGATGCTTGTTTTTATCCATAAATGGATTTTTGAAGCTTACAAACATTTTGTTCTTGATCTTGTTCTATAAACCCCTCTGGTTGAGATATATAGATTCTCTCCTCAAGATTACTATTCAAAAAATCTGTCTTGACATTCATCTGCCAAATTTCATAATCATAAAAGGTGGCGATGGATAATAGTATTCTAATTGACATTAGCATGACAACGGGAGAGAAAGTTTCTTCATAGTATACTCCCTCTCTCTGGGTATAACCCTTTGCCACAAGTCGAGCCTTAAAAGTCTGTATTTTACCTACTTAGTCTCTCGTTTTCTCTTGTAGATCCATTTACAACCAATGGGTTTTACGTGTAACACCCCAAACGCTAAGGTAATTGTTTTTAATCAAATTACTTTATTTTAGGGTTTTAAATGTTGGTTGAGTGTTATTTATTCCTTTTAGCTTGGAAGAGAACAATTTTATCTAATGGAAACAAAGGAAGTGAAGGAGGAAAATGGTATTGAAAAGGTAATAATGATAATAATAATATATTATTATTATTATTAATTAATTATTGTTATTATTCAAAAAACAAAAAAGGGAAAAGAAATCAAAATTTCCTCCTCTCTTCTTCCTCGCGTGCGAAAGCACCCCCCCAAGATTTTTCTTCTTCCTTAAGCCCTAGTCGCCGTAACATTTTTCCTTCTCCTGTTAATCTGACAAAATCCCGACCAGCCGTCACGTATTTCGACAGTGTCCCCTGTCAAAACTGAGACCAGCAATCGTTGTCCGGATCCGGCCATCTATTTCGATAGCATTTGGCCTTCAAATGCAAAATGCAACCGCTGACCACTCAGACCTCCTCGTCTGTCACCACCCTCGGTTCGTGGAGTCACCGTGAATCTCACGCATCGCTTGACTTTGTAGCACAGCTTTGCTACGACCCTCGTCATACCTCCATTACGAGTCATCCCGAACAGCTGCCCCCATCCCCTTCCTTCTTTTCTGACCAGATTCGCGACCCTCCTCTATGTCGGTTCCATCTGACAAATTCCAGCAGTGTCACATCGCCTCACTCTTGAACGCGTCTATTTCAGCTATCGTAAGTTTATTAGGTAAGGATGAAATTGATGGGTTATAAGGTTTTATATTGTAAGTACTTTGAGATGGATATGGTTAATGAGTCGAGTTGGTGTTTATTCTTGAAGGTGGTATCGACGTTTTGGCTTTAGAATCCTTGGGTGTTGGCAATAAGCTTCATTGAAGTTCGATTTTCCACTTGTTGGGTAAGTTGTGAATATTCATATTTGGTTAAATTAAGTGGTTGTTGTGTTGGGAAAATTATTGAGTTGTATCTTGATGTTTAGGTTGGTTTTCGTGAATTCTAGTGCAGTTAAGGAACTTACAAAACGTTAAAGTAAGGGATTTCTACTACTGGACCCATATATGGATTTCAATGATTAAAACGATTTGACTGTTATGCATAGACTTGAATGACTTAAAGGATATGACTGTTGAGTGTAGGTGTGAATGGTTAAAAAGATTTAATTGCCTTATGTAGTTTTAAATGTGGTGATGAATTGACTAAATTAAAAATGTTGTGTTGACTAAATTGAGAAATGATTGACTGTTGTGTTAAAGAATGGATAGAGTACGTTCGACTGAATTGACTGAATTGAGATGGGTGACGCATATGTATGAGCTTACCTATTTGAGAAATCATTACGCTAAGGTCGGATTATGTATTAGAATGAGTAATTTGATTCTATTCGTGTTGGACTGAAATGATTAGATGACAAATGGTATTTCAGACGGACATGGATTGATTGGCATGCAGACTTAAATATGTTGATTGATTGACTGTATGGGTTTTACTTAATTGAGATAGGGTTGACTGAATCTCGTAGATGTTTATATAAAGTGTGGCTTGAACTGGTGGAATGTTGTTTAGATTGAATGTATGATATATTAAAGTACGGTTGTGTTCTTGTGGACTGAGGGAATGCTATGGTTGTGTTCTTATGGACTGAGGGGAATATTATGAGCATTTAGTTTGTTGACTGATGTACTGATATGTTTCTGACTGACTTTGGGACAAAGCATAATAAGGTGACTGTAAGTATGTTAAGTGGAGGAATTATGTATTTATGAAATTCGATTGTGCTATGAATGACTGTAAGATGTTTAGAAAGGATTGAGGGAAACATTTGTCAGTTTCCTACTGGGTAGTTTACCTTACAGGTATCCTACGGGATCACCACTTTTTATGTGCATCCTTCGAGAGCACTAGACTGATATGTGTTTTTGCAGAACACTAGACTCATTATATGTATCCTTCGGGAACACTAGACTTATTATGTATATCCTACGGGATCACAAGACTGTGACTCTGTAGGGTACTCCAATAGGAAGTTAATAGTTTTAATCCTAACGGTCCCAGTAGTGGGTCTCTTACTGAGTATGTTTATACTCACCCTTTTATGTTTAACTTTTTTTCAGGCAAAGGTAATAAAGAATGCAGACCGACGAGGGACAAGAAGGAGACGTGATTGCCAAGGGGAATATTTTTCAAATGCTTATGCTCTATGTTTTTCTTGTTTTCCTTAGTACATGAGACTGTCTAGAAATTTTTGTGATTGAACTGTTGTTTTGAAAACTGTACTTTGAAGGATTTTGGTTTATTTGAAACAGGGCCCGAACTTAAGTTTTTTATTTTTTTGACTAAATGGTTTCAAATAAATTTTACTATGTTTTGTGTCAATCAAAGTGTCTTGTAAAAAATTAATGACTTCGACTTAGTTAGAAAAGTTGGGTCGTTATATTACGTCCTTTGGTTCATCTACTAGAGTCCAGACAGAATTAAAGTACATAGACTCCATTTCGAGGTCCATGGCTTTGATCCATTGGTCACGATCTACATCATTTATTGCCTGTTTATAGGTTAATGGATCCTCTATGCCATCATCGGGTATGACGACTTAAGTTTCAGTTAAACCCAAATAGCAATCAGGCTGATGAACAACCCTCCCACTACATAGAGGCTTTCTCAACTCTTGAGAAGGATGTGATTGACTAGATTTCCTAGTTAGTGGATGAACTATGTTACAACACTTTTAGAAATTTCATTTAATATTAGTTTACTGTGAGGTTGATGATCCCTAATGTGGTCTTCCTCTAATCATGTGGCATTTGTTGACACAAATAACAAACCACCTCTTGATTCTTTTGGATAACCTATGAAGAAGCATAATTTTGAATGATATTCCAATTTCTTAGAATTTTGCACCAACACGTGTTTCCTTTACGCCCTTTCCATAGCTCATAAGGTGTTTCTGAAACACTTTTAGAGGGAACATTATTCAAAATATAAATTGTTGTTTCTAAAGCATATCCTCAAAAAGAATCTGGTAATTGAGCAAAGCTCATCATAGATCGAACCATGTTGGACAAGGTTCAGTTTCTTCTTTCTGATACACTGTTCTGTTGAGGCGTACTAGGTGCAGAGAGTTGTGACTGGATTATATTTTTTGTCAAATAATCTTGGAATCGTAAGTCCATATACCCTTTACCTCGGTCTAATCGAAGTATCTTTATTGTTTCACCTAATACATTTTCGACTTCAGTCTTATATTCTTTGAACTTTTCAAGACTATTAGACTTATGATGTATTAGGTATGACCATACCTTGCACAATCACCAATGAAGCAGATGAAATATTCATATCCACCTCGACTTTTGACATTCATTGGTCCACAGAGGTCCGAATGTACGAGCTCTAAGGGTCTTTTGGCTCTTAAACCTTTTCTAGTAAAAGATCTCTTAGTCATTTTTCCTTCAAGACAAGATTCACAAGGAGGTAAAGAGTTATCTTCTGACCGACTTAGAAGCCCACTTTTAACCAATCTCCCAAACCTATTGAGATTTATGTGACCAAGTATTAAGTGTCATAAATAAGCATTAGAAAAAACTTTTTGTCTTTTATTCTAACTTTCAACGGTTCGAAATATTTCACTATTTAAGATAAAATTTGCTCTGGTTGGTCTTAACTTATATAAGTTGTCTTCAAGTATGACAGAACAAACTAGAATACCTTTATAGAAAACGAACGTTTCATTAATTTCAAAAGATATTCTATACATTTTTTCCAAAATACAAGAGATAGATATTAAATTTCTTCTCGTTTAAGGTACATATAAGACATTCTTAAGTATGACATATCTATCTTTAAAAAACAACTTTAAATCTCCAACTACTTCCACTGAGACAATCTATCCTGTTCCAACCTTAATAGTGAGCTCGCTTTCTGAAAGCTTTTTCTAAGAACTATTTTCCTGAAATGAGAAGCAAATATGTTTAGTGGCTCCTTAATCTAGTATCCAGGTAGAATTTTTATATTTCACTAAACATGCTTCTACAACTAGTAAATCATATTTATCTTGTGTTTTCTTCTCTGCTTTTTTTTTCTGCAAGGTCGTTTGGGCAATTTCTTAACCAGTGCCCGTTCTGGCCACAATGGTACACTTACCATTTTTTGCAGCTTTCTGTTCCTTGTTTTGTTTGGGAGCCTTCCCCTATCCCTTCTTCTTTATTTAAGCATTAGGTTTTGAGGGTCCAGCTTTAGTTTTAGAGGATGATCCTTTTAAAAACTTTCTTTTTGTGGTAGCAACATTTGCTTCCACTTGCTTCCTCTTACCTATAGTAAGGTTCTGGAATTGATGGAGCTCATTCAAAAGGATTGTCAAGTTAAACTCTATCTTGAAAATATGCATTCATCTGAAATGGAATGAAGCTCTTTGGAAGAGACTATAAGATAAAGCTAACTTGATTAACCTCCTTGATGGGACCACCATTTACTTCGACGATGTTAATGTGCATCATCATGTCCACGACATGTTCTCTAATAGAGGTCCCTTCCTTCATATGCTTAGTGTAAATGTATTTGACTACCTCGTGTCTTAAGGACCATTCAAGTTGCCCAAACATTCCCTTTAATGAATCCATAATCTTTTTAGTCGTGGCTAAGGATTCATGTTTCTTTGCCAATTCATCAGACTTGTTGGCAAGAATGTAGACACAGACTCTTTCATTAGCTTTTATCCATCGATCATATGCATCCCGACTAGTTCGATTAGTATTATAGGCAGGTTTTGAGGACATTCTTCAGTTAAGACAAAGCTTAAATTGTCAACCACTAGTATCATGTTAAGATTTGATTTCCATGTTGCATAAATATCGTCATTAAGTTTTTCAGAAGCTAAAAGTTGAACTATTGAGCTATTCATGCTGAAAAACAAACATATTCTTTGTAGAAAAACTATAATCATAAAAAAACCAATCTAATTTATCAATTATTAATAATGTACCCTTTATTATTTGTATTTTGCAACAATATTTCAAAGGTTTAGAACAACCTTCTCTGAAGAATAGTTTGATTATTCCTCCTTTGAACCAAGACAATCTTGACTAGATGCTAACTCTAGAATAACAACTTATTCTTTATAGCACTTAGTTATCGCTACTTTGGTCGAGAATATACTAACAACTTAGTAATTCTTGTAAGTGTTACCCGCCACTTTTTGGATCTCATAAATTAGAATCAATATGCAAATTAATCTAAGAAAACCTATCCATATTTGGAGTTCGCAGTGTTCCGAAATCTATAATACAATCCTTCGAAGGGAACGTCGCTCCAAGGCAGACAAGTAGGAATATTATAGAAATCTCATGATGCTACCTAATGGAAGAGACCGTGGGATGTCCTATCACATATCCCTCACCCACTTACTATGAACTACTTCTCCTGTTCATCTTGATATTGATCCATGCAAACACGCTCCGAAGGAAGTTCGCTCCTATGCACGAACCAAAGCCTTGCATGGACCTCATGGTGTGAACTCTTAGGGATGCTAGAGTTTTAAAAAAGTACATTACTTCTCTCTAGCTAAAATGTTTTATAACGGTTTTTAAGGGTAATTAAAACTTCAGGATTTATATTTAGGCTAACTTAAACAAATCTTAAGTCTAGGTAAAACATACGAGTATAACCATTATACAGAATTTTAACCTATGATGTCTAGGTGATAAACCATTTTTATTACCTCACACCTCTCACACATCCTCATAAAACTAGGTTAACTAGGCTCAAGAACTAATTACGATCTCCAGGTAGGAGGTGTTCCGTAAACCGTCAACTTAAGAACCTCTAACCTTAGTCAGATATCTGACTTGTTGACAAGATCGAACGAGGTGAGTCTCTTGTAACCAGTTTTACAAGATATCGACCTATTTCTATAAAAAGTTTTGGAAGATATGTTTAACCTAAGTGAGCATGCATTTTATCTTTGTTATAGATTTTAAAAGTCTAATTTATTTTATAACACTTATAAAAACATTACACATATTCTAAAATCAATCATTTAACAATATATAACTATTGTAAAAATCAATCAATTAATATGGATTTTAATTTATTTAACTTTTAATTAAATCATTTAAATTAAATTAAATAAATAAATAAATAATTAATTTGATTAAATCATATTTAATCAAGAATAACTTAATCAATTAAATAATTAAATAATTAAATAATTTCCATATTAATCAATTAACATGCATACTATACAACATAACCATTATATCATACTTTTAATGCATGAACATGTTAACCTATGGTGGGATTTTAAATCTATATGACATTCAAAATGCACATACAAATTTAAAATAATTAAAACATACATCACATACATAAATTTAAAAAAAAACCATAAAATGGACTAATTTTGGCCCCTAAATTAAGCTAACTACTAAATTATTGCATTAATAATTTGATGAAGTACATTAGAGCTCTCGAAAAACTCGAACCAGCTTGAAACCCTTAAAAAATGCACTGAACCAGCCAAATAGCTTTGAACTGGCCCAAGAATCAAACATTTGGGATTGAACCGCCCAAAAACACACCAGGCGCACGCAGGTCAGAAGAACTGGGTCTGGTAGGTGGACAGACATGAAGCAAACCAACAAAATGTATGGCCCCAAAAAATGTGTCGGGTTGGATGCGAACGGGTGCAAGTTGGAGCAAGTGAGACGTCTGGTCGCATGACGTTGCACCACGTGGCAACTCCTAGGCACACACAAGGGACAGGTCGTGAATCGAGTTTTGGGTTGGGTCGGCGGGTCTGAAGCCCTTTCTTAGGTCTGTCCTTCTCTTTTCTAAAAAATTACCTTTGCTCTCACCCGATTGATGATATTACATCCTAATTTCAACTCTAATGACTCCATAAAAAAATACATACCATTTATAATAAATAAGCCATAAATTCGATTAATTACAATAAATAAAAGAAAAAAAAACTTAATCTAGGGCCAAAATTGTAATATATTCATTTTAGTTCAACCATAATTTATCTACTAAATTTGAACCCACCACATGCAATTGGGTAAAATTAAAGCATGCTCTGATAGCACATGATATAACTAAGACATGCATAGAGGAAAAAGATTCAAAATTCTACCTTAAATGCACTTAATTAACAAAAAAACCCTAAACCGAAAAATAGGGTTTTTAGAATACTTACATTTGAAGCTCCGTTTTCGAAAGTGAGAAAAATATGGAAAAAATTGGGCTTGGAAAATTTTCTTTTTGAATAAATAAGAAAAAAATACAATTTACATGGATTTTCCATGCAAAATTGCATGTCCATGCAATTCTAAAGCCCAACAACTCAAAGTCCACTTTCTCTAGTGGACTTTTTATCTTCATCAAAAGACAACACTTAGACCACTAGAGTTAGTGGGATTATCCAACAAAATGTTGGAATTTTCCCTCTAACTTTGGTCAAAGGGCAAAATAGTCTTTTGGTCAAAAGTCAAAATTTGACTTTTTAAAAAATAAAGTCAGCATTTTGACTTTTATTATTTTTTCCATCTTGACTAATTTTGACCTCCCGAGCATGAATCTCCATTTATTTTCTCAAAATTTAAATCACATTTGAATATAAGGCTGGTCAAAGTTTGACTTTTCAAAGTCAAAAGTCAACATTTTGACTTTTTACAACTTTGATCATTTCTATCAATTCCGAGCTTCTTAGTATGAATCCGTATTCATATTTATAATATTTTAATCTTATTTAAACATAAATCTCTATTTTTAATCAGAAGACCGACGATTATATCACTGTACTTGTCGATTTCTCTCTCTTCTCCTAATTCGAACAATTTGACTTATTCCATCACATTGTTATAATTTTATTCCATATGAGATAGCAAGGAAACCTAATGGACCTATAGATCATGGGCTCCAACGATTCAAGATTAATTGGCTAAACTCTTTTAGACCGAGTTAATCAACATTCGTTAACTAACGAGTCATTCCACTAAAGTCTCGCAGTTGCACTTCCCTCACTATAGATATATTTATGTCCATTTGATAAAACCATGATCAGTAAGTTAATCCTTCACAAGTTGTTCGTAACCTTGGTTGGGTCAAAATATCGTTTTACCCCTAAGACTACATCTTGTTCCTTAAGTCCCACTAATCCACTATTAAACAATTGGTTTAAGGTCCAACCTATAAACTTAAGAGAATAACCTATCTACTAACTCTAAAGCGGGCAGGAGTAAATTCCATCTTGCACCCTATGTCCCCAGCTATCCACCCTATCTTATCCCTGAAATGGGAGGCTTATTGGGCCAACGTTGATAAGTTGCCCTCACCCATGAAGATCTAAGGATAATCTTGTGTGAACAGGAGTTCATAGCTAACTCAAGATTAAGATTAAGTTATCTAGGTCATCAATAATCGAGATAGTCGGTTTTAAACAGTAAACGGTGTTATAACGTAAAAGTGACTAATTCATGGTTCAGTCTTATGTAAACACTTTACATAGGATGCCCCCACTTTCATGTCTCTACATAAATGATTCAGGCTCACCTCATTTATACTTACTACAAAGCAGGTTGCATCCATAGTTTCTCTAAATAAGGTGCCTAACCATTATTCATATTCTATTGACTATTTAGGCTATATACTCGAACTTGATCCACGTTTATATCTACACATAAAATTCAAGTTTACTAAAAAATAGGCTCGGGACTTAGTTTATTGGATTTAAGATTATAAGATTCAATTTCTCAATATCAACTTTATTGAACAGAATATAATTTCAACTACAAGTTTTAGGACAAATATTCCAACAAATCCCACTAACTCTTAATGGGCTATGTGGAGGTTCATGGTGATGACACCAAGCCCACTAATAGAAATTGAAATTGTGAATAATTCCATTAAAGGTTAGTGGATTGTGAGGTGTTGAGTTATGGTGAATTAAAATTGCATGCATTTTGCATGTAATTTCTTTATAAATTAGTTTTAAATATTTAGTTTCAAAAAACTTTTGGAATTTTGTTAAAAAAAATTCAAAATTTTATCTTTACTAAACTGTTATTTTTCTTCATCTCTCTCACACTAAAAGAAAAAAAAACTCTCCCTTCCAAATTTAATATCTCTCTAAAAAATCTCTATCTCGGTTGCTTCTTCAATCGGGTCCCACAACTCGGTTCTTCGTCCAGAGGATAGTAGGTGACTAGTAGTGGTGGTCCATTCGATTTAGTGAGAGGTTTAGACATTAATATTCGAATGGTTACAAAGGTATAATTTTTCCTAAACCCTAATTCCTTTTAGTTTAGTGTTGCATGTTAAATAGGTGCAATTAGGGTAAATTTCTATTCCTTTTCCGCCGTGCATGTCTCTTTCTAACAAATGGGTAATATAGATCTTCAAGAAAACCCACAAAACACACAAAACAAGCCAAAATTAATTTCAACTTCCAGATTCAACAAGGCTAGCAGTGATAGAGGATGGCGCAGTAAGCACGAAGAGGCGTCTCAAAGTTGGCTCAATTCCACGACCATAGATGGACAAAATAGGACAACCCAAGCTTGGCAAATAACAAGGGTGATTTAAAAGTGAACAAGGTTGGCATGGCGCACTGGTTATCGTCTGACATCGAAGGAAGGTTGTTGGCTTGGTGGTGGTGTCAGCGTGTGGTGGTGGAGATATTGAGTGAGATTGTGGCATGATAGGGAGAGGTGATGAGAACTTCCAAGAGAGGGAGCGCCCATTTCACGAAGAAGAAGGCTCTTTTCTTCTTTTTCCCTTTTTTTCTTTTTATTTTATTTTTAGACCTTTATACCCTCAACTAAAAAAAACTTTAACTTTGGCCATTTTCTTTGTTTTTACATCACTTGTTAAATTTCAAAATCATTATCAAAATAAAATTGTTGCTAAAATTTTATCATCAAAATTATTCAAACCCATAAAGAATTTACCATTGGTTTTAAATTTGTTTTTAACAACTTATGAAATGTTAATAAAATGAGAATAGAATGTGGGCTTACAAGATGCCCGTTGCTTGATGTGTGATCTAGCATGGGAAGACGTGTACCACATAGTGGAATTGATGGAACATGCTAAAGGCGTTGAGATTACTTTGCATAGTTGTAATTTGGCAAAAGTGTGTGGTAAACGCTTGAGCTGAGGAAAGGGTACAAAGATGTAATTGAGCATGCAAAATGACTCTGTGGAAAAGACTATATTAAGTGAAACTCTTACTATGCGATATGATGAATAATGAACGAAGCGATTCTTCCCATTGATTTATGAATTGTTTACGAAAATTGAGATGTTGAAAAACACCTAACACCTTTAATGATTGTTTTAAACTCAAAGATATAATGATTGACATACATATTATTCATATCGCTTGATTTGGCAAAATGTCTATATTGCGTTAAGACAAACTTGTTGTATGAAAGGTTTTCATAAAAGATTCCACTCACTAGACATTTTCGTCTAACCTTTCGAATATTTTTCCTTATTTTATCCTAGGTAGCAAAGAACATCCAACGTTAAACTTTCAGCCTCGATCGCCTACCGTGCCTTTTGAGAACTCATCGTTTTGGTAGTGACCAATTTCAACTCGCATAGCATATAGTAGCTAGGTTAAGAGAGTCTAAGTAGTGTTGTTTTATGTTGTATTTAGTTGTTTTGTAAAGAACGTTGTATAAAGTACTGAATGTACCCTATTATTTGATATGTCAATGAAGTTTTTGCATTTCATCTAAGTCCACATTCCGCGTTAAATTTTTTTATGGTTATCTTTATTTTTGCTTACTAGGCATTTTGTGTGTTGCTTTGTAGAGAATCTCGGGTAGAATGTCTAGGTGGTCCTTTCTTGACTTCATCGCATAAAGTGCTTTTTGGAGCAAGACGTGAGAGTTAACAAGAATCCCCTACGAGCAACCTGCTGTAGACCCCTACGCCTCGCTGTCCGCTGAATGTTTGTCTTTGTAAATGTATATGCCTTCCTCTCTGACCCGAGCCTATCACAAGCGATCCACACACATTTCGTTTGGTGCCAAATACCCATTTTGCACCATGTCGAAGCTCCTCTGTTTCGTGTAGCCAAGCTGATGCAAGCGAATATGCATTCCTTCTAAGCTGCGCCGTCGGCCATTTCATTCTGCCAAGCCATCGATCATCGATTTTTAGTGCATATGGTGGGCTTTTTGCATGGGGTTTTAGATCCCCATTTTGTTAATTTAGATTAAATCAGATTAAAGTTTGGATTCTTTTCTTTGAAGGTTTAATTGGCAAATTTTTGAAGGTTTAATTTGTGGAATTTTTCCACCAAAGTTGAATTGGTTTTTTTTTCTTAAAAAGAAAGTAAACTAAGAAATGTGAATTGGTTGGAGGGAAAGGTTGAATTAGTTTAAACCTCAATTTTTGGATAAGTAAGTTAACTTGTGCAAATTTGAATACTAGCCATTGGTAATTTTTTTAAAAAATTAAGGTTATTAAAAAAATTTCCTTCTTGTTTAGCATTTGATTTAATTGGAAAAACTTACTGTCAGTAAAAGAATATTTTTTTTTACCTAATCTCAAGTAAGAGATTTTGGACCATCGAATGAAGAGTCTGCATGTATTGACTGATTATGCACTGACAGTACTAAAATGCATTGAGGAGTTTTAGGAGTTGTTGGCTGATCTTATTTAACGTTTATAGATGTTTAGATTATGAGCTTATTGACCATTATGATTGATGTTTCATGCCATGTTTATGTTGGTTGTTACGTGCTTTTTGGACCTTTGGTATTAAGATGTGTACCTACATGTACGGTGTCCCTCGAGATCATCACCTTTCAAAGTTATGACTGTGTACATTTGACGGGACCATCATTTGTCATGATTCATGTGTGGTTTAACAGGATCACTAGACTTTCCTATCTGATGTATGCTTTTACGAGATCACCAAATTAATGAGTGTTGTGTTTCTTCAAGATACCTCATAATGAGAAGTTAACAGTTCATCTTGCAAGAAAAATAGTGGGTTTCTTACAGGGTATATTTTTATACTCACATTTTTCTATGTTTAATGTTTCAGACAAAAGTAGAGGAAACAAATTTTTTCATGATTTTGATTGTTAGCATTTTCTGTTTTTGAACTTGAAGGTTATTTTATGTTTCTTCTTTAAAATTAGATAGGGTCTGAACTACGATATAATTTCAAAGTATTTTTACTATTTTGTCAAAATTAATCCATGAACAGATGTTTTGCAATTATTTAATAAAAAAAATAGTTTTTTCCTCTTTCAAGAAATTGAAAAAATTGTTATTTATTTTAGAGTAATGACCTCAGCTTAGTTTGAAAAGTTGGGTTGTTACACAGTTGGTATCACAGCCTAATTTTTAGGTTCTTTAGACTGACGTACAATGTGAGTCCATGATTTTGTCACTATAGTTAATACGGTTTTTCGTCACACTTCAGATATGTTTTTATGATACATGATTATGATTATGCATATGTTTTTATTGCATGAATGTTTATAGCTAAATTGGGAAGGATCCGGTGGCATAATCAGCCTGATGGACAACCCACTAAGCAAGTTGCCAACCTCGTTGTACCCATCACCCATTCGGATCTGACCCCATGCTTAAGTTTTAGTAGAGGTTTATAGACATTGTGACAAGTTGTTGGCATAGCACTAGCCAGCTCAAGTAGTCCTTACTCAGGCTACAACTGCACCATAGAACCTACTGGACAAGTTGTCAGTCGAGATTAAGCATCTGTGGGATTTCAAAAAGCAATAACCACAAACCTTTCATAGATCATTGAAGGACCCCACCAAGGTGGAATTGTGGTTATCTTCTTTGAAGATCATCTTTCGTTATATAAGATTTTTTGACAACTAGAAGGTTTAGTGTGCGGTATTATTGCTCAGAGAGAGAGGTGTCATCTGGTGGCAGTCAACAAAAAGGATGCTTGGTGAAGATGTGAACTTGATTACATGGGACCAATTCAAGAAAAACTTCTACACCAAGTTTTTTCTTTTTTTTTTTCTTTTTTTTTTTTTTTTTTTTTTGCAAACCTCAAATATGCGAAGCATTAGGAATTCCTAGACTTGAAAAAAGGGCAGATGATAGTTGAGCAGTATGACCAGGATTTGACATGCTGTTTTGCTTTTCCCTTGAGTTAGTTTTGACCGAAGCTGCTAGAGTTGAGAGATTTGTTAGAGCCCTAAGGAAGGATCTTTCATGTTTTGTTTGAGCTTTAAAGCCAGCTACCCAAATTGAATGCACAAGAGAAATACAATATAGTAATAATAGTAGTAGTAGTAGTAGTAGTAATAATAAATAGATCTCGATTTGCATTCATGAAAAGGAGGGACATTTGCAAAACTAGCAAAAAAATTTATGATAATAGGGTCCATGTTACTACATTTTCTAAATTCCAAAAGTAACAAATTTAAAAACAAATAACCCTCCAATAGTCGTCTGATATCACTAATTACTTGTCATATTTGCTATATTTGTAATATGCAAAAAATATGTATCATATGTTTCTTTCTAAATGTTTTTGCCATCTGATGCAATTTCCATTAAAAGAAAAAGATAAAAAAAAAAGGGTCTTATCCTTCGTTAACCTAGCAACCGTTGTGTGCAACCCGCCGTCGACCCCTTTGCTTTGCCATCCACTAAGGGTCTGTCTTCATAATATATAACATTTTCTATATTATATAAAATTATAAATATATTGACCTTGTGTTATATTTAAAAGATTAAAAAATATATTAGAACTTTAACTCCATATCTTATTTGGATTTAAAGGGTTGATTTTCATTTATCATATTTTGAAGTTTAATTAACATGAAGTTGACATTAACATTCTTTTTTTAATAATGCTATACCTCATAGCAAATAAACAAAAATATCATTTAATTTACATACAACATTCCCCACGTTATTCAATTTCATTATTAACTTTTGAAAAAAAAATGAAAGTCATTAACAATTATGTTTTATATTTTCGAGTTCCACGAATCTTCATTTGACCAAACAATATAAATTATGAAATTATTTTCCCATTATATAATCTAAAAATTACAAATTTTAAAACAACATTTAACATTTGTATCACTAGAACAAATTTGAGCTTTAGTGTCAGGTGGAAAAAATGCAAATCTATCTTTAATGTCGTTTTTGAAAAGACAGATCATTAATGTCAGTTTTAAATTGACATTAATGATAAGAGTTTAATGTCGTTTTTAAATTGACATTAATGATCCATTCATTTTTAATTTTTTCTTTAATTTTTTTATTTCGTAAAAACCGACATTAATGATCTTTCTATTTTTAATATTTTTTTTCGTTTGTAAAAACTGACATTAATGACCTTCTCCATTTTTATTTCTTTTTTAATTTTTTTAGGTTATAAAAACTAAATTTCCCTCTCTTTCTTACTTTACTCGTTCCTATCAATTTTTCTTTTCTTCTCTCCAAAACGATTTCAAATTTCTTTCTCTTCTCATTTTGTAACCTAAATCGAGAACAACTATCAATCTTTCCCAGTCGTCATCATGCCTGAAACTAATCCTTCAAGTCAGTCGTTGTCGTGCTTCGGCTACAAGAAACCCCTCCTGGCCATTCGTCTTCAAATCCACCATTGTGCTCAATCGTCTTTGAATCCACCAATGTGCCTAGTCGTCGTCATCCGTTACAAGAATCCCTCGTGTCCAATCATCTTCGAATCCACCACGGTCGCCACCATCGCATGCCCAGCCAACTGGTTTGGATAATTTTCTAAACTTTGATCTACTTTTTAGTTTGGGTAATTTTTTAGAAATAAAAGTGTTGTGTTATTTCTTGTATTATTGTCTCAAAAAATTCATGAATTTGAAACAAAATTAAATTTCTTGTTATGGTTTCTATTCTCAGTTTTTCCACCAAAGATAGATTGCTTTTATTAATGTATTTCAGCATTATCTAGAAACTTATACTAAATACATTCCAAATTAAAAATATAGAGAGAGAGACTACAATTATAATTGTTATCCTCAATTTCATTTGACTGTAACTTTGATTTTGACTGTAACTTTGAAATGATTAGATCCAAATCGTTTTAGACTAACAAAGCAAACAACATTTGGATGTCGACACATCAGTTCTTGTGCAACACCATCATTTCTTCTCTGGACTATAAGTTCATCTTTCGTTTTTAAACATGTAATAATTATTTGTGTTTTATTTCTATTTCTTGATCTTAAAAAGTTCTTATTAATTCTTATACTTTAGTTTATGTAGTAGTAATCTTTGTTTATTTCAAGTTTGAAAATTTATTTGACAAAGGTTTAATGTTGGAGACTACACTTTATTATCTAATTAAAAGCAATTTTGAAAAATAATATATATAAAAAGAAATGGAGCTACATTTATGTTGTTAGGTTGTGTAGACATGCAAATTATAACAATTTTGCTTTTAAAATATTTTAAAAGATAAAACAATAAGTTATAACCCTAAGACCTTTTTCCATTGATTTGATATGTCAATGCAACAAAATCTGTGAGGTTCTGATTGTACTCTTTTATATATTTGGGTATGTTGATTGTACCCTTGTTTCACTTCCTTCATTTGGAATTATATATCGTAATGATGGTTAGAAGTTTGTGTTTGATCTTTGTGGAAGGTTTTAATTTGATATTTGCTTGTTACTTGATTGATACAATTGCGAGTTTTGTAGCTATTTGAGTGGATGTAGAACTTGTTGGTTTTAATTAGAGATTTTAAGTATTATTGTAGATTATAGTTAAGTTCACAAGTTTAAGATTACTTAATTATTTTTTTTTTATTAAGTTGCATCTTATATAATATGGATAAGTTGTGGATGAAAAAGAATAGAATGTCAACTGATTATGCTTTTGGGGTTGAGATGTTTATTAAAAATGGGTTGAAACATTCAAAGATGTCGAACGTCATGACTTGTCCTTGTTTAAAGTGCGTAAATACAAAGACTTTAGATGCAAATACAATTATAGATCACTTATATTTTAACGGCATCGATCATAGTTATCAAGTATGGATTTTTCATGGTGAATCACTACCGATTAAGAGAAATAATTAAAATGTCTTTAGTAGTGAAAATGAAGAAATTGATAAGAATGATATTGATGACACAATTGGAATGTTTGAGGCTGCACACAATTATTTTGATGATAAGAATGATATTCACTGAGTTGTTAGGATTAATTTGTGACATAACCTACTCCTAATGAAATCCCTACTTCTACCTATGAAGCAAAAAATATTTTCTGTACTCTTGAAATGAAGTACGAGAAGATTCATGCATGTAGGAATGATTGTTGTTTGTTTAAGAAAGAACTTTCTAATGCAAATGTATTGGGCTCCAAGGAGCACGGTAGACATGTATGTGGCATGGGTGATTTTGTCTCTCAATCACAATATTTAAAAATAGTGAAAGGAAAATAGAAAATGATAAGTTCTAAAGTTGAAATATGTCATAAAAAAGATGATTCAAAAAGCAAAAGTTACAAGAAGAGTCATAATCATCCGAGATCATTCATCGAAAGTGTTAACATAGATCTCAATACCGATGAGGATTTGGGAAACACACCTATCAACGAAGAAGTGAAGGTAATTAACTTTGTTGTCACTTTTAAAATTTTAATGTTTATAGGATAAATTGTTCTTGACGATGCTTTTAATACTTGTAAAGGGAACACCATGAAAATTGGCTATAGGAGCATTTAATAATATCATTGCAATAGCTACCGTATTTGATGATAACAATGAAGGTCCCAATGTTAAAGTCTTGGTGGACTTGCTTACAAGAGGAGATTTTAGTATACCTATTCTGGTGAAGGGCAAGATAGAGACTTTAAAGCAAGCGTTAGGTAGCACTATTGAATGACCTCGTTGGCTTGTTTCTGTGATTCATGACAAACTAGTAAGTCTTTTTTTCACTGTTGAAGTATTGATATTATTTGTGGTTGTATTTTAAATTTAGAACATTGGTTATGGTAGGAGCATTCAACCCCAAAGGATGTTGTGTATTCTTCAAATTACACAAATGTTAATGGAACTATTAAGCTCTTATAAGGACATGTCGTGAACAGTATGAAGGATGTAGATATGGCTGCATCCCAATGAACAAGCTAATATTTGGTAAAAAATAAACTTGTTTATTTAGCTCGTGAGGACTTGCTCCATTACTACGACATGGTAAAAATAGGTTATATGTGCATACTAGCATACATTACGTAAGTAGATATCTTTTACTCATCTTTATGTCCAATACTATTGTTATAGTTATTTTGTTCCTTTTTAACTAAGGTTGTTTTTACTTAGATATCTTTGGGATGAATGTGATTGTGGAAGAAAGTTTTTTGTTATCAACCAAGCAAAAATAATGTCACATCTTCGATCTAGAAATTTAGCCAACCAGTTAGAAGCGACTACCTTGGAACAAATAGCTCTAATTCCGTATAATATTAGGTAAATAAATAAGAGGAGCACATTATTTTTTTTTCATTGAGGTTAAATGTATACTCACATTGAAGATGTTTATTGTAGTTTTCATTGGATGTTGCATGTTATCAATCTTCGAGAGAATTGTGTTTATGTCTTGGACTCTCTTCGAAATAAAGTTAACGAAGACATTCATGGAGTTGTAAATGTGTAAGTGTACTTACGATTTACTTCTTATTTCACTTTATTGTCTTGTAATTCTAATGTTTCCAAATATATAGAGGATTAAAAACATGGCAAGCTAAGCATGACTTACAACATTATGGGTCAACTCCGAAATGGAAACCTATAAAGATAATTTGCATTGACACATAATTATTTTCAATGAAACATAAGAATATTTTGTATCTAATTTATATACATGTAGTGCCCTCGTCAATTAGATTCAGTAGGGTGTGGGTATTATGTCCAAAAGTATATACACGAAATAGTGCATAATTCTAGTACTCCCATCACTAGCCTTGTAAGTTTCTACTCACTTTTTATATGTTACAATTAAATAAATGATCTACACTTATTCTTTCCATACCTTTCTTTTTGTGTAGTTCAATACAAAAAATGCATATAGGCAAGAGGAGATTGACGAGATTCGCACAAAATGGAGAAATTTTGTTAGCTGATTTGTGTAAGCTTTTACATTTTTTCTTTTTGTAATATATAAGTTACTAGTTGACTTTAGTTTATAAAAGAACTAATTGTTGTACATACTTTACTTTTGAATTTTTCTGCTTGTAACTTTCTACTTGTAGTTTTTGAAGTAGGTGTTGCATTGTAGTGTGTATTTGTTGTAGTACTATATGGAAGTGTGGAAAATGTGTATTTGGTGAACATACTTTAGTGGAGGAACTAGTTGTACACATACTTTAGTATATCACGATCTTACATATTATTTTTTTAGATTTTGAGTTTTTACTTATAGTGGTTGCATACAGTGTGTTTATTGATATGTGTATTTCTACAGTATTATATGGAAGTGTGGAAAAATGTGCTAGTATATTAGGTGTTGGGTCTTGTGCATTATAGGTGAAATAAAAATATTATTGGTTATGCTGGTTTTTTAGGTGTTGAATTTCGTAAGCTGGTTTTGTAGGGTTTTTAGGTGTTGAATTCTATATCTAGAAATATTATTGGTTTTCTATGAAAGTGTGGAAGTGTATGTCGGTTTTGTAGGTGTTAATCTTTTCCCTTGCAAGTGAAATAGAAATAATATATAAGGTTTGCCATGAAGTGGTAGGCACTTAGCAAGCATGCAACAATTTTTTTAATATTTTTTTAGTAATCGACGAACATTTCATGTTGTAATTCGTGAAAAATAATGTCGGTTTCGACATTATAAAAAATGGACAATAATGCAATAATTAAAAAAATAAATTTAAAAAATGACCAAACAAGGATTTGATGTCGTTTTTAAACTGACATTAATGAAGTCTTTGATGTCGTTTTTAAACCGATATAAAAGAAAAAACGACATTAAAAATCTTTAATAATGCTAGCATAGTAAAACGGACATTAAATGGAAATTTTCTTGTAGTGTATATTTTCAGTATAATTAGATTCTTCAATCTTAGATTTTATATAAGTATATAAAATATATTAAAAAGGGTTCATAGCAAGCTCAATTAATTGAGGTATTATGTTAAGTATTGTAAAACAATAATTACATAAAATTTGAAATATATACAACATGTTCACAAATTAACTACAGTATTTTACCGTCAATTCAACACTTGAGTCGAATTAATTTAATATGAATCAAAATATGTTATGCAAAATTTTAGATCTATAACTGATTGATAGAATTGAAATAGATCTTACGATTTTGCTATATTTTATTTTATTTTTAGAATTTTTTTTATTTACAATAATTTTTTTTATTATTGTATCAAATAAATTTAACGTTTGCTCAAATAATTATTTTTAACTATAACAAAATAGATCAAAATATTTATTAATATAGCAAAATATACGACGAATATGCTATATAGACTTCGACAGATTATTATCAAGACACATATAGATCTATCGAAGTTTATCACAAATAAGCTAAAATATTTTGTCATATTTGTACATATTTTTAACATTTTGTTATTTAAAATACATTTTCTTATAAATTTTGTATTTGTTACCAAACACATATATGAAATAAAATTCTGTTTTCATTAATTATTCTTGATCTTCTTTTAAATTTTTGTCATTAGACTATGAAATTTTTGAAGTAAAGTTGAAACTTTTAGTATAAATAAAAAAGAATCAAGGATTGGACTATTTGGAATAAGAACTATCTATAATTATAATAACTAAATACTATTTGGTTTCAACGCTAATAATTCAAAATTCTAAACATTAGCTACAATATTTACTGTTTATTACAACTTTTACTATTTTATTTTCATCACTTTTTTTATTATTTGTCACAGTGTTTACTATTTTTTTTAAACTAAAATATTTTATATAATCCTAAAGTAGTATACATCTCAAACATCAACTATTATAATCAACTACAATACTTCCAAACATTCCGTACTGCTTGTAGATGTTTGACATACTTTTCTAAAATTTTGAAAATAAAATTGTATTTTGTTCTGTACTTTTTTTTAAAAAAAAATTGGATATTGTTATATTATTTAATTAATTTCTAATAAATGTTAACCTTGAAGGACTCATTTTAAAATTTATCAAAAATAGGTAGATTCATAATTTTAACAACATATTAAAATCAAATAGAATAAACTCATGAACTAAAAAGAAAAAAGAAAAGCCTAAAAGACCATAAGTGTTGTGAAAACTAGGCACAACTAAAATATGAAAATTGAAAAAATATAATATTAAAACAATAAAATATATTATATAAATAAATAAATGATAAAGTAAAGAAATAAGAAAATTAAAATTTTTCCACTTTCTCTAACTAATTTGGAAACTCCTTCGATATGAGATATGAGTGTTTCTTACAATTCCACAAAATGCCTCTATTTGTAGGCAATTTGACAAACATGAGATGAGTTACATGGCCACTAAGGGTGAATAACTTATAGACACCATGACATGAGTGTTGGATGATTGATGAAAAGACATGTAGCTTTGGCCATTAAGCTCACTAATGGATAATAGACATCTATATATTATATTAATATTTATAATAATAAGAAAATTATAGTTTTTAGCTCCTAAAAACAGTTCAAAATAAAAACGTTTATGAGTTTTCCATTTATTTAGAAATGTACTTTTATTAAAAAAAATTAGTTTGTTATATATGAAAAGATTTTATTTATTAATTTCAAATTATATAAACGAGCACGATAAAATATGATAAACTAATCATTTAAAATAATGGTCATTAATCAATGTTAGTTCATTACTAGGAGTGGTAATAGTACTTGTCAAAATTGGCTAGTGGTGGTGGTGTTTAATTTGGAGGTTGGAGGTTGGCAAACAGGGATGGTTGTCAACAAAGTTGGTTGGTGATGGTGGTCGGAGTTGGCTAGCAACCGTGATGTTCGGAGGTGGACCACTACAGTGGTAGCCATGACAACCTAGTGGAAGTAAAGCTGATCACTTTTGGAGCGTTTTAATAATTTTAAGAATTATACAAATTAGGAAGAGATCAACTATTATTTAAAAGTTATTTTAATAAACACTAAATTCAAATATTTATCATAAACCAACTTATTTTAAAAATTTACTTTGTAAATATCTATTTTAAGTGGTTAAATTGTTTTCCAAAATAATTCCTTTTATTAAATGCTTGAAAAAGATATTTCAAATAACACAACTTTTTTTATGAAATAATCAATCATCCTATGATATTAGGAGCAAACTTAGTTGAAATTTCAAGTAACATAATTGCATTTTAAGGAACGTTTATTTTTGTGCTATCATACCAAATTAGGTAACCATAATCGTAATTTTTCATATTCACAAATTCTTTCTATTGAATATTTTAATTTATATTGTATATAATATATGATGAATTGAATATTTCTATTCTCGAGAGATTGATAATAATCATATTATATGGATAAGTTGTTGGTTTGGCATGTTCTCCCATGATAATTACTTAATTAGATATGGAATAGAAGATCTAATAAATTATCGAGTTGACTACAAGAATTAATAAAATATTCTATTTTGTTTTCTCCCTAACATGTGGAAAAGGAAGGTCGTTTCTTATATTAGTATATTCAAATTTTCAAATATTCCTTTAATTTTTGTACATATATTAGTAACTTTTCAAAAGTCTTTTTTAGTTATGAGTACTCATATGAATCAAAGTCTGACCCATATAAATCTATCGAAGTCTATGGCTGTAATATTTTATTATATCTGTTAATGTTTTTAATATTTTGTTATTTAAAATAATTTTTTAATTAAATCATAATATAAATTAAAATTTTTTTGTCATTAGACTGAAAATTTTGATGTAAAATTGAAACATTTAGTATAAATAAAAAGGAACTAAGGAGAGGACTATCTAGGAGAAGGACGGTCTGAAATTATAATAACTCAATACTATTTGGTTTCAACACTAATAATTCAAAACCTTCGTTTGCAGGACTGATTTTAAAATTTATCAAAAGTAGTTAGATTCAAAATTTTAAGATCATATTAAAACCAAATAGAATAAACTCACTAACTAAAAAAAAAAAAAAAAAAAAAAAAAAAAGAAGAAGAAGAAGAAAACCTGAAAGACCGTTAGAAAATTGTAGTTTTTAGCCTTCCTAAAAACAGTTTAAAATAAAAACATTTATGAGTTTGTCATTTTTTAAAAAAGTGTTTTTATTACAGACAAACTGGTTTGTTATACATGATAAGAGTTTTTATTAATTTTGAATTAATAATATGAGCACGATTAATAATTTAAAATAATGATAATCAATTAATATTAGTCATTACTAGGCGTGGTGATAGTATTTGTCAAAGTTGGGCTGGTTGTGGTGGTGTTTGAAGGTTGCCAAACAGAAATGGTTGTCAACAAGGTTGGTGATGGTGGTCGGAATTGGCTAGCAAGTTCAGAGTTAGCTAGCCTAGTGGAAGTGAAGTATATTACTGTCAGAGTGTTTTTAACAATTTTAAGAATTATACTAGATCAACTATTAATTAAAAGTTATTTTAATAAACATTTATAAATTTAAATATTTATCATAAACTAACTTATTTTAAAATTAAGTGGTTGAACACTTAAATTGTTTTTCAAAATAATTTTTTATTAGATGCTTTGTAACAATCCAAATTAAGGTATTTAATCTTAATCAAATTGTGATATTTATTAAAGTTTTTAAATTTTGGATGTTAAGGTACTTTAATTTTATGTAGAAGATGAGTGGAATGGTTGGAAAAGAAAAGAAATAGGTATTAAATAAATAAAGTAATAATAATAATAATGGTTATGTTAATAATTATTATTATTATTATAAAAAAAACAAAAAAAACACTCCTTCCTTCTTCATGCCCCACCTCCTTTTTCTTCATCTTTTCTTTTCCGTTAAGATCCGCGGCCGCCACCCACCTTCTAACCTCTCGTCGACTACCTTTTTCTTCTTCTCCATCGAACCCTTGCTGTTGAAACCGAACGCCCAACTGAAACTTGCCCGCTTCATCCTGTCACGCCGTCATCGAAGTTGAGGTTGCAGCTTCTTCTACAAAGATCGATTTCTTCACGTCGTTGCTCTGTGAAAGAAGCACTGTTGTCGAGCGCGTTTCTTCCTACCACCAACGACTGCCCGAGCCTCATCGTATCACCATCCGCAAAGCCGCCGACCGTTTGCGAATCGGTGCACCGTGAAGCCCGTGTCTGTCGCGCGACTCTCCGTCTCCCAGTCGCAAATCGCAAGCCGACTTGCACTCTGATCCGTTTGCACGATCCTTTCCTTTAGGTTCGATCGCTGCTGTCTCTATTTTTCTGTGAATCCTCGAAGTTCTTGCTGGTAAAAATTGAAGATGTTGAGTTGTAGTTGTTTCAAAACTAATTCAAGTGTTGTGGTTGAATTAATTAGTTAAATTGTTAATTGATTCTTGAAGGTGTTGAAAGTAGCATTTGAGTTCCTTGGATTTACAACAAATTTTAGTTTTGGGTGGAGTTCGATTTGTTAATATTTGGGTAAGTTTAGAAATTTCATTGAGGCAATTAAATGGGAGGAAGTACTATGAAAGTAATTGAATTTTTCTATCGTTATGTTTAGGTTTGTTTTCGTAGACTTTAGCTCAATTAAGGAGTTTACCTAACGTTAAGGTAAGGGGTTTCTACTACTGTACTCTTTATGAGTTTTTAAATGTATTGACTGTTTGGATCTCTGGACTGAGTATGATTGACTAGTATATATAGAAGTAGATATGATGGTATGTGTATATTGTGGGCAACTAATGTGAATATAGTATATTAAAGTATGGACCGTGTACTTGTGAACTGAAAAAGGTGTTATAAATATATATCTTCATTGTCTGACGTGTTGTTATACTATCGACTGATATTGTGATAGGATTGAGTAGATTGACTGTTAGTGTGTTAAACTGGAATGATCATATGATGGAGTAGTTAGGATGTATTATTGAATGGACTGTACAAATGTTTAAGAACTGAATGAGGGGATATTGTTAGCTTTGCCTATTGGGTAGTGTGCCTTGCAGGTGTTCCACGAGATCACCACAAGTTGTGCATCCTTCGAGAGCACTAGACTGATATGTGCTTACTGCAGAGCACTGGACTGATATATGCGTCCTACAGGGCATTAGACTTATTATGTGTATTCCTGCGGGATCACAAAACTGTTAAAAAGGTAGGGTACCCTCAATAGGAAGCTAACAATTTTATTTTTCCTCTAACGGGACCAGTAGTGGATCTTTTACTGGGTATGTTTATACTCACCATTTTATGTTTAATTTTTTTCAGGCAAAGGTAACACGAGAGGCAGACCGACGAGGGACAATAAGGAAACGTGATTGCCATAAGGAAAAAGTCCTTCAAACTGCTTCTGCTTTATTTTTTGTTTTTACTTAGTAATTGAGACTGTTTTGAGTTTTTATGATTGAACTTCTTTATTATCAATATTAACTTTTAACTTTCAAAATTTTGTTTGAATTAGGGCCCTAATAAAATACTCTTCGTTGTTGTTGATTTTTTTTTATTTGAATTTTCATAAAGTCTTGTATTAAAGGATGTGACTCGTATTAAAGTAAGGACCTCAGTTTAGTTAGAAAAACTGAATCATTACATGCTTGAAAAAGGTATTTCAAATAACACACTGTTTTTTTATGAGATGATCAATCCTCTTATGATATAAGGAGAAAACTTAATTGCATTTCAAGTAACATTTATTTTTGTGCTAATCATAATTGTAATTTTTCACATTCACAAATTCTTCCTATAGAATATTTCAATTTATATTGTATATAATATATGATGAATTGAATATATTTATTCTCGAAAGATTGCTAATAATAATATTATATAGACAAGTAGTTGGTTTGGCATGTTCTCCCGTGATAATTACTTAATTAGATATGAATATCTAATGAATTATCGAGTTGACTACAAATATTAATGAAATATTCCATTTTGTTTTCTCCCTAACGTGGAAAAGGAAGGTCTTTTCTTATATTAGTATATTCAAATTTTCAAATATTCCTTTTAACTTTTGTACATATATTAGTAACTTTTCGAAAGTTTTTTCATCAGCTTTAAAATATGTTCTAATAATTATCTTTTGGAGAGTTTTGTTTTTTCTTGTTAAAACAATATTGAAATTAACTCAAATGTGAATGTGTGGTAACTACATCTTTAAATTTTTATGGTATTTTTAGATATTTTTAATAACATTTGTACATTTTTATGAGTATTATATGGATACAAGGAACAAATGTGAATCGATAATTTTCAAAATAATTAATCTTACAAAACACAAAAATAAACTTCAAAATACTACTAATATAAAATAATAAACTTATTTAAATATAACTTATTTGAAAACAATAAAATGTTTATTTATCAGTTTAGGTTTTTCTTTTCTTTTCTTTTCTTTTTTTTTTTTTTTGTCTTTATTAGTCTTTTTAGAAATATCTATAAAATCGATGTTTTCATAAAAAAAAACTCCAGATTTCGATATTTCGGTGATAATTAGAAGAAAAATGATTTGATTTACAACTCATTTTCGTAAATTGATGTGTGACAACTGATATATAAAAAATGCTTATGTGAATTATTTTAGCCCTGATATTCTTTTGAGAAAAATAAACAATAACCAAAATATTAATCTCCTATATAAATTGTTATTTAATATCGTACATTCTTTAAATTGTAAATTTTACACATTAATTAGTACCTACAAGTTTCTTCATTTACTCTAATAATAAAAAACAATCTTTTGAAACAATTTTGAGGTTCATCAATAGTTTATTAAAACAAGGATACAATCCAAAAATTTCAAAGTAAATCATAATTGAAAGAAATGTTAAAATCATAATTTAATTAATATTCATATATATATATATTAATAAATTAAAACAAAAAACAAACCATTAAGTGGAATATTATTTGTTCTATAAAATATTAGTAAAGATTTAAACGTGTTTGATAAATTATTTAACTAATTGGAAGTACAGCTTGAAATTGTTATATTAAGATTTCAAAAGCACTATAAAATTCGTGCTAAGTTGGTTAGACT
>JBBPDI010000009.1:14288705-14303356 GCA_037974545.1 Cucumis variabilis | reverse complement strand
CTTTTAGTAACTTTTGTTCAACATTAAAATAAGGAAAGAAGAAAGTTTTAAGAATGTCAAACCTGAAATGCTAGAGTCCCACAATATGCAAAAAAAATATTCAAGCCATTTGAGGAGTCTGAAACTTCTATGCGAAAGATTTCTATGATATGAAATAGTAATTCCAAAACCACTCGTAATAATGTATAAAGCAACCGAAATCCAAAATGCATTCCGATTGAAATGAAAGGGCGCAAGAATACAAATGAAGTGCAGAATAATTAAAAGAGCTGCCATATATTTGTCTCTGTTTGTCCATTTTCTCTCCCCAAATGGGATTAGATCAGCCCTCACCGATGCATCCATTAGCAAGCTAAAGTTTTGCTCTAGTTTAAGCTAATTCTAACCAATTTAGTATGAAATTTATATTGCATTTGAAATCTTAATATAAATAATTTCAAGCTGTCGTACTTCCAACTAATTAAACATTCTACCAAACGCGTTTATATCGTTACTAATATTTTATAGATCAATTATTCCACAAAATTGTTTAATTTTTGTTTTAATTTATTATATATATATATATATATATATATATATATATATATACATGAATATCGATTAAATTATGATTTTAACATTTTTTCAATTATGATTTAGACTTTAAAATTTTTGGTTTGTATCCTTGTTTTAATAAACTCTTGATGAACCTCAAAATTGTTTCAAAAGATTGTTTTTTATTATTAGAATAAATGAAGAAACTTGTAGGAACTAATTAATGTGTAAAATTTAAAAATTAAAGAACGTACGATATTAAATAACAATTTATATAGGAGATTCATATTTTGAAAATTTTCAAATATTCCTTTAATGTGTAAAGTAGAATGGACGATATTAAATAACAATTATTTGAAAATTTTAAGTATACATATACTAATACAAGAAAAGATCTTCCTTTTCCACGTTAGAAAGAAAACAAAACGGAATATTTCATTAATATTTGTAATCAACTCTATAATTCATTAGATATTCTATTTCATATCTAATTAAGTAATTATCACGGGAGAACATGCCAAGCCAACTACTTATCCATATAATATTATTATTAGCAATCTCTCGAGAATAAATCTATTCAGTTTATCATATATTATATACAATATAAATTAAAATATTCGATAGGAAGAATTTGTGAATATGAAAAATTACAATTATAATTAGCATAAAAATAAATGTTATTTGTAAATATTTTGGTTTATTTTGTTATAATTGAAAATAATTGTTTAAACAAATGTTAAAATTTATTTAATACAATATTAAAAGGAATTGTTGTAAATGATAAAACTTCTTCAAATAAAATAAAATATATAAAATATATATAGTAAAATTTTAGATTTTATTGAATAATAGATTTTTTTTTATATTTTATATATATTTTAGGTTTATTTGCTATATTTAATAATGCTCTAAATATTAAATACTGTAAATTAGTATTAGTTAATTTGTGAACATGTTGTATATTTACAAATTTTATGTAACTATTGTTTTACAATACTAAACATAATACCTCAATTAATGAAATTGAGTTTCCTATTAACCCATTTTAATATTATTTAATATACTTGTATAAAATCTAAATACACTGAAAATATACAAATGTTAAATGTTGTTTCAAAAATTTGTAAATTTTAAATTATATAATTGGAAATTAATTTAAGAATTTAGATTGTTTGGTCAAATGCATATTGCTTGAACTCGAAAGTATAAAACATAATTGTTAGTGATTTTCTTTTTTTAAAAAGGTTAATAATGAAATTGAATAACGTGCGGGGATGATGTATGTAAATTAAAGGATATTTTTGTTTATTTGCTATGAGGTATAGCATTATTTTTAAAAAAAAAAATGTTAATGTCAACTTCATGTTAATCAAACTTCAAGATAAGACAAATAAAAAACGGCCCTTCAAATCCAAATAAGATATGGAATTAAGTTCTAACATATTTTTTTAACCTTACATCTTTTTGGTATATCACATCCATTTTTATTCTTCATTTAGTCATGGTTCACGCAAGATTTCCAAAGAAATTTACTTAGTTAAGTTAAACTTATATTGAGGTTGATTATGATGCGATGTGGATCGATCTTTAGTATTTGATCTTCCAGTTGAATGTTCGGTTAGATGCCTACGTTTGATTTGAGGAAGCGGAGATATGATGTTCTTGAAGTTGGAGTCTTGAAAGAAAACTTGTATCTTCAAATAAACTTCAATCTTTAGAGGTGAAGGTTTAATCTTTGGAGGTGGTTGGCTTTAGGAGTTAGGAGTTTTCTAGCTCTTGGGAGAAGACACTCTCTAGACCTTCCAAATGAAGAAAACTCTTCTTATTTATAGTGTTCTCTTGGAGGCTTTATGGGTTTGGGCCTATTTGGTTCATGAACCAAACTCATAGGTTCAACCACATGAATTTGGGTCATAATAAATTCTGATTTTAAGGCATAAGTTTAAAAAATGCTTTTAGTATGCCACAGGTATTAATAGGTAAAGATTTATCCATGAAAGCATGTTTTGCAAGCAAAGTGATGAGAATATGAAAGTTTAAGTATGATTTGTAATTTAATGATATGGGATTTATGAAGTATGAGACTTGAAATGTTTAAGTCTATATCGAACTTATTACAAGATACATATAGCAAACCTACATAGGTATTATAGTAGTTCCAGTGCAAAGAGGTCCTATAGTGAGGGTATTTAGTAGATATCTAGCTTTTCCACCATTTGTGACTAGGTTTGAGATGAGGGCCTCTTCGGACGCCTAGTTTTTCCATCTCCTAACTATCTACAGAATATGGCACTACTGATGCCAAGGCCATTCGTCCTGTAAGTATCATATCATGAGATAGGGCTTCCATGCCTAGTTTCTTCGTCTCGAATGTTGTATAAATATTTATAGTATAGCAAAATAGAAAAAGAGATTTAAGTTCTATGTTTCAGAAAGATGTTTTATATGACCTTGCATTTCTTTAAAGTTTGTATAACTGTTTTACTTAAGCATATGTTTAAAGCATGTTTTATAAAAGTTAGTCACTCACTGGGCTATCCAACTCATGCTTTTCGTCTGTTTTTCAAACTTTTAGGTTGAGATCGTGGAACTGGTACTTGACTCCATTGTCGATCTATACTAGTGGCATAAGTTTTGAGTCCCCTTCAGTATGTGTTGTTTTGAGTTAGTCTTTTGGGTTGTACATATGCTTGGAGTTTTGATTATGGGTCTTTTGAGTCTATTAGGTTCAACATTGTTGTTAGTTATTTGTATTTATGTTTATATCAAACTCGTGATGTTTAGTATTATGTAATGGTGGGTTTCATCTCAGTAATATTATATTGTCCAATGGCTATTGTCATTTATGTGTCAACTGCGTTATTCATTTTAAGTAGAAGTAAGTTCAGGGTTGATAGTTGTCGCTGAGGTTAGATGTGATATCTGTTGGCCACTTGCACCATCTCTTGCGTTAAGAGTTGGTGGCTTGGAAGAGGGTGTTACATATAACACACTGAGATTGTCACAGTAGAGTTGAGGTGTTTGGTAGAGAGGTATACAGAGATCTCTATAAAGGACAGTGATTTAGATAAGTTCAGTAGCGGCACTAGCCATGACACAATATTCAGCTTCACCGCTTGATCTAACGACGGTGGTTTGCTTTTTCGAAGACCATGAAATACAATTTTCACCAATATAGACACAAAATCCTTTTGTACTATGCTTGGTTGTACTGCATCCAACCCAATCTGCATCACAAAACATGCAGAGGTTATGAGTACTTTGTTTAAAAATAGGTAAACCATAGTTTATAATCCCTTTAATGTAGCTAAGGATTCCTTTCACAGCTCAAAGCTCTTTTTCTGTTGGATTTTGAAGTTATTGACAAACACAGTTAACAACATAGAAGAGATTAGGACACGTAAGAGTGAAGTATTGGAGAGACCCAACAAGACTACGGTAGGCTTGGGCATCAGTTGGATCATTGTCTGAGAGATGATCTGAGGTGGTGACAGCCATGTGAGAGTATTGATTTTGGAAGCGCCATGCATGTGTCGTTTAATGAGAAATTCTTTTGCATATTTTCTTTGACATTGGAAAAGACCATAACGAGTGGACATTACCTCAATTCCCAAGAAGTAGTGTAGAGGCCCTGAGTCTTTAAGAGCAAATTCACTAAAACTCTAAACTTAATTACATAAATTACCCTAAGTTATTATAAATTACCTAAAGTACCCTAAATTAACCTAAAGTACATAAACTATTATAAATTACATAAATTATTATAAATTACATAAATTACTATAAATTACCTAAATTACCCTAAATTATTATAAATTACCTAAAGTACCCTAAATTACATAAAAGTACCCTAAATCATTATAAATTATATAAAGTACCCTAAATTATTATAAATTACATAAATTACTCTAAATTATTATAAATTACCCTAAATTATCTAAAATTAAATAAATTATCCCAAATTATCTAAAATTACATACAAGCATTCAATTACATTATCGAATATATAAACCCTAAATTCTAAACCAAACCTTCATTCCAAAATCTAATTTATAATTCACAATTCCTAATTCAAGCCAACATATTCAAAATCTTAATCTGTAATATAAATAAAACAAAAACTACATCAAATTATATATATTGATATGCACTGACGACGGCAACGGAACGGGACGACAACGACGACAACTCCTTCTTCTTCTCGGATCTTCCTCATGATATCCCTCTCCTCTCTCGTTTTCTTTTTCTTCTTTTTCTTCTCGGGTGTGGTTGTGTTCTGTGAAGGAGAAATAAAAAGATGAGGGAATTCCCGACGCACAACAAAAACGTCAGGATTCCCTCGAGAATCTGAACACTGTGTACCAGATGTCGAGAATTCCCAATGAAAGGCCGACGTTGAAAATGACACGTCGGGAAATATGCAAGGAATTTCTGATGCACGTCGAAGGAAGGCTTATCGTGCAATTAATGATCAGGCCTTCCTCCGACGCAACACTGTGGACGTCGAAAATTCCCCTCCAGATTTCCTGACGTGTCATCAATGACGTCAGAAATTTGGGGGAATTCTCGACATCTGGTTCATGGTGTCGACGGTTTCCCAAACGGCATGATTTAATTACCACCATTTCCCGATGTTGACCTATATACGTCGGGAAAAAGCCCCTATCCTCGACGTGGGCCTGCTTGCGTTGGCAATTTAGATGTTATGTCGACGCTCTCTTTCTCGACGTGCCTTACTGCGTCGGGAAATGCTCGGTTTCTTGTAGTGATTATTGTAGATTATAGTTAAGTTTACAAGTTTAAGATTACTTAATTATGTTTTTTTTAGATTAAGTTGCATCTTATATAATATGGATAAGTTGTAGACGAAAAAGAATAGAATGTCAATTGATTATGCTTTTGGGGTTGAGATGTTTATCAAAAATGGGTTGAAAACCATTCAAAGATGTCGAACGTCATGACTTGTCCTTGTTTAAAGTGCGTAAATGCAAAGACTTTAGATGCGAATACAATTATAGATCACTTATTTTTTAACGCCATCAATCATAGTTATCAAGTATGGATTTTTCATGGTGAATCACTACCAATTAAGAGAAAGAATGAAAATGTCTTTAGTAGTAAAAATTAAGAAATTGATGAGAATGATATTGATGACACAATTGGAATGTTTGAGGCTGCACACAATTATTTTGATGATAAGTCAGAAAATTTTGAGAAACTACTAGATGATACAAAGAAACCATTATATCCTAATTGTAAAAATGTTACCAAAATATCCACATTGATAAAGTAATATAATTTGAAAGCTAAATTTGGATGGAATGATAAGAGTTTCACTGAGTTGTTAGGATTAATTTGTGACATATTACCTACTCCTAATGAAATTCCTACTTCTACCTATGAAGCAAAAAAGATTTTTTGTACTCTTGAAATGAAGTACGGGAAGATCCATGCATGTAGAAATGATTGATGTTTGTTTAGGAAAGAACTTTCTGATGCAAATGTATTGGGCTCCAAGGAGCACGGTAGACGTGTATGTGGCATGGGTGGTTTTGTCTCTCAATCACAATATTTCAAAATTGTGAAAGGGAAAGAGAAAATGATAAGTTTTGAAGTTGAAATATGTCATAGAAAAGATGACTCAAAAAGCAAAAGTTACAAGAAGAGTCATAATCACCCGAGATTGTCCATCAAAAGTGTTAACATAGATCTCAATGCTTATGAGGATTTGGGCAACACACCTATCAACGAAGAAGTGAAGGCAATTAACTTTGTTGTCACTTTTAAAATTTTAATGTTTATAGGATAAATTGTTCTTAACGATGCTTTTAATACTTGTAAATGGAACACCATAAAAATTGGCTATAGGAGCAATTAATAATATCATTGCAATAGCTATCGTATTTGATGATAACAATGAAGGTTCCAATGTTAAAGTCTTGGTGGACTTGCTTACGGGAGGAGATTTTAGTATACCTATTCCAGTGAAGGGCAAGATAGAGACTTTAAATCAAGCGTTAGGTAGCATTATTGAATGGCCTCGTTAGCTTGTTTTTGTGATTCATGACAAACTAGTAAGTCTTTTTTTCATTATTGATGTTTTGATATTATTTGTAGTTGTACTTTAAATTTATAACATTGGTTATGGTAGGAGCATTCAACCCCAAAGGATGTTGTGTATTCTTCAAATTACACAAATTTAATGGAACTATTAAGCTCTTATAAGGACATGTCGTGAACAGTATGAAAAATGTAGACATATTGTGAACAGTATGAAGGATGTAGATGTGGTTCGCATCCCAATGAACGAGCTAATATTTGGTAAAAATAAATTCATTTATTTAGCTCGTGAGGACTTGCTCCATTACTACGGCATGGTAAAAATAGGTTATATGTGCATACTAGCATACATTACGTAAGTAGATATCTTTTACTCATCTTTATGTCTGATACTATTGTTATAATTATTTTGTTCCTTTTTTAACTAAGGTTGCTTTTACTTAGATATCTTTGGGATGAATGTGACTATGGAAGAAAATTATCGACCAAGCAAAAATAACGTCACATATCAAGGATCATGATCTCCGATCCAAAAAATTAGCCAACCAATTAGAAGTGGCTACCTTGGAACAAATAGTTCTAATTCCGTATAATACTAGGTAAATAAATAAGAGGAGCACATTATTTTTTTTTTCATTGAGGTTAAATGTATACTCACATTGAAGATGTTTATTGTAGTTTTAATTGGATGTTGCATGTTATCGATCTTCAAGAGAATTGTGTTTATGTCTTAAACTCTCTTCAAGAGAATTGTACTTACGATTTACTTCTTATTTTACTTTATTGTCTTGTAATTCTAATGTTTCCAAATGTATAGAGGATTAAAAACATGGCAAGCTAAGCATGATTTACAACACTATCGATCAACTCTGAAATGGAAACCTATAAAGATAATTTGCATTGACACATAATTATTTTCAATGAAACATAAGAATATTTTGTATCTAATTTATATACATGCGGTGCCCTCGTTAATTAAATTCAGTAGGGTATGGGTATTATGTCCAAAAGTATATACACGAAATAGTGCATTCTAGTACTCCCATCACTAGTCTTGTAAGTTTCTACTTTCACTTTTTATATGTTACAATTAAATAAATGATCTACACTTATTCTTCCCATACCTTTCTTTTTGTGTAGTTCAATACAAAAAATGCATATAGGCAAGAGGAGATTGACGAGATTCACACAAAATGGGCAAGTCTTGTTAGCTGATTTGTGTAAGCTTTTACTTTTTTTTTTTTTTTGTAATATATAAGTTACTAGTTGACTTTAGTTTATGAAGGAACTAATTGTTGTACATACTTTACTTTTGGACTTCTCTGCTTGTAGCTTTCTACTTGTAGTTTTTGAAGTAGGTGTTGTATTGTAATGTTTTACTGTAGTGTGTATTTGTTGTAGTACTATATGGAAGTGTGGAAAATGTGTATTTGGTGAACATACTTTAGTTAGTGGATGAACTTTTTGTACACATACTTTAGTATATCATGATCTTTCATATTATTTTTTAGATTTTGAGTTTTTACTTATAGTGGTTGCATATAGTGTGTCTATTGATATGTGTATCTCTACAGTATTATATGGAAGTGTGGAAAAGTGTGCTGGTATATTAGGTGCTGGATCTTGTGTATTGTAGGTGAAATAAAAATATTATTGGTTATGCTGGTTTTTTAGGGGTTGAATTCCGTAAGCTGGTTTTGTAGGTTTTTTAGGTGTTGAATTCTATAGTTAGAAATATTATTACTTTGCTTTGAAAGTGTGGAAGTGTATGCTGGTTTTGTAGGTGTTAATCTTCTGCCTTGCAAGTAAAATAGAAATAATATATAAGGTTTGCCATAAAGTGGTAGGGAGTTAGCAAGCATGCAACAATTTTTTTAGTTTTTGACGAACATTTCATGTTGTAATTCGTGGCAAATAATGTCGGTTTCGACATCATAAAAAATGGACAATAATGCAATAATTAAAAAATAAATTAAAAATGACCAAACAAGAATTTGATGTCGTTTTTAAACCGACATTAATGAGGCTTTGATGTAGTTTTTGAACCGACATTTATGAGGTCTTTGATGTCATTTTTAAACTGACATCAAAGAGAAAACGATATTAAAAACCTTTAATAACGCTAGCATAGTAAAACCGACATTAAATGAAAATTTTCTTGTAGTGTATATTTTCAGTATATTTAGATTCTTCAATCTTAGATTTTATATAAGTATATAAAATATATTAAAAAGGGTTCATAGCAAACTCAATTTAATTAATTGAGGTATTATGTTAAGTATTGTAAAACAATAATTACATAAAATTTGTAAATATATACAACATGTTCACAAATTAACTACAATATTTTACCGTCAATTCAATATTTAGTCGAATTAATTTAATATGAATCAAAATATGTTATGAAAAGTTTTAGATAGAATCTGAAATAGATCTTAAGATTTTGCTGTATTTTATTTTATTTCTAGAAATTTTTTCATTAACAATAATTTCTTTTATTTTTGTATCAAATAAATTTAACATTTGCTCAAATAGTTATTTTCAACTATAGCAAAATGAACCAAAATATTTATTAATATAGCAAAATATACGACGAATATGCTATAGACTTCGATAGATTATTATCAAGACACATATAGATCTATCGAAGTCTATCACAGATAAGCTAAAATATTTTGTTATATTTATAAATATTTTCAACATTTTGTTATTTAAAATATATTTTCTTATAAATTTTGGATTTGTTACCAAACACGTATATGAAATAAAATTCTGTTTTCATTAATTATTCTTGATCTTCTTTTAAATTTTTGTCATTAGACTATGAAATTTTTGAAGTAAAGTTGAAACTTTTAATATAAATAAAAAAGAATCAAGGATTCGACTATTTGAGATAAGAACTATCTAAAATTATAATAACTAAATAATATTTGGTTTCAACACTAATAATTTAAAATTCTAATCGTTAGCTACAATATTTACTATTTATTACAACTTTTATTATTTTATCTTCATCATTTTTGTTATTATTTTTCACAGTGTTTACTATTTTTTCTTAAACTAAAATAGTTTATATAATCATAAAGTAGTTTACATCTCAAACATCAACTATTATAATCAACTACAATACTTCTAAACGTTTCGTAGATGATTGATATACTCTCTAAAATTTTGAAAATAAATTTGTATTTTGTTTTGTACTTTTTCTTTACAAAAATTGGATATTGTTATATTATTTAATTAATTTCTAATAAATGTTAACCTTGAAGGACTCATTTTAAAATTTATCAAAAATATGTAGATTCAAAATTTAACATCATATTCAAATCAAATAGAATAAACTCATGAAGTAAAAGAAAAAGAAAAGTCTAAAAGACCATAAGTGTTGTGAAAATGAGGCACAACTAAAATACAAAAATTGAGAAAATATAATATTAAAATAATTAAATAATAAAATATAATATATAAATAAATAAATAATAAAGTAAAGAAAGAAGAAAATTAAAATTTCTCCACTTTCTCCAACTAATTTGGAAACTCCTTACACTTCCATCAAATGCTTCTATTTGTAGGCAATTTGACAAACATAAGATGAGTTACATGGCCAATAAGTGTGAATATCTTATAGACACATGACATGAGTGTTGGATGATTGATGGAAAGACATGTAGTTTTGGCCATTAAGCTCACTAATGGATAATGGACATCTATGTATTATATTAATATTTATAATAATAAGAAAATTATAGTTTTTACAATTTAAAATAAATACATTTGTGAGTTTTCCATTTATTTAGAAATGTATTTTTATTACAAAAAAAATTAGTTTGTTATATATAAAAATATTTTATTTATTAATTTCAAATTATATAAACGAGCATGATAAAATACGATAAACTAATAATTTAAAATAATGGTCATTAATTAATGTTAGTTCATAGAGCACTAGACTGATATATGCGTCCTACGGGGCATTAGACTGATTATGTGTATTTCTGCGGGATCACAAGACTGTTAAAAAGGCAGGGTACCCTCAATAGGAAGCTAATAGTTTTATTTTTCCCCTAACGGGACCAGTAGTGGGTCTATTACTGGGTATGTTTATACTCATCCTTTTATGTTTAATTTTTTTCAGACAAAGGTAACACGAGAGGCAGACCGACAAGGGACAAGAAGGAGACGTGATTGCCATAGGGAAAAAGTCCTTCAAACTGCTTCCGCTTTATATTTTTTGTTTTTACTTAGTAATTGAGACTGTTTTGAGTTTTCATGATTGAACTTCTTTATTATCAATATTAATTTTTAACTTTCAAATTTTGTTTGAATTAGGGCCCGAATAAAAGACTCTTCGTTGTTGTTGATTTTTTTTTATTTGAATTTTCATAAAGTCTTGTGTTAAAGGATGTGACTCGTATTAAAGTAAGGACCTCAGTTTAGTTTGAAAAACTGAATCGTTACATTCTTGAAAAAGGTATTTCTAATAACACACTATTTTTTTATGAGATATCAATTCTGTTATGATATTAGGAGCAAACTTAATTGCATTTCAAGTAACATTTATTTTTGTGCTCAATTTATATTGTATATAATATATGATGAATTGAATATATTTATTCTCGAAAGATTGCTAATAATAATATTATATGAACAAGTAGTTGGTTTGACATGTTCTTTCGTGATAATTACTTAATTACATATGGAATAGAATATCTAATGAATTATTGAGTTGACTACAAGTATTAATGAAATATTCCATTTTGTTTTCTCCCTAACGTGGGAAAGGAAGGTCTTTTCTTATATTAGTATATTCAAATTTTCAAATATTCCCTTTTTGGAAATATATATTAGTAACTTTTCGAAAGTTTTTTTAGTCATCAGCTTTAAAATATGTTCTAATAATTATCTTTTGGAGAGTTTTGTTTTTTCTTGTTAAAACAATATTGAAATTAACTCAAATGTGAATGTGTGGTAATTACATCTTTAAATTTTTATGATATTTTTAGATATTTTTAATAACATTTCTATATTTTTATGAGTATTATATCGATACGAGGGACAAATGTGAATCGATAATTTTCAAAATAATTAATCTACAAAACACAAAAAATAAACCTCAAAATACTACTAATATAAAACATAAAATGTTCATTTATTAATTTAGGTTTTTTTTGTCTTTATTAGTCTTTTTAGAAATATCTATAAAATCGATGTTTTCATTAAAAAAACTCCATAAAATTAAGATTTCGATATTTCGGTGATAATTAGAAGAAAAATAATTTGATTTACAACTCATTTTCGTAAATTGATGTGACAATTGATATATAAAAAATGCTTATATGAATTATTTTAGCCCTGATATTCTTTTGAGAAAAATAAACAATAACCAAAGTATTAATCTCCTATATAAATTGTTATTTAATATGGTACATTCTTTAAATTTTAAATTTTACACATTAATTAGTATTTAGTACCTACAAGTTTCTTCATTTATTCTAATAATAAAAAATAATCTTTTGAAACAATTTTGAGGTTCATCAATAGTTTATTAAAACAAGGATACAATCCAAAAATTTCAAAGTCTAAATCATAATTGAAAGAAATGTTAAAATCATAATTTAATTGATATTCATATATATATATATATATATATATATATATATATATAATAAATTAAAACAAAAATTAAACGATTTTGTGGAATAATTGATCTATAAAATATTAGTAACGATTTAAACGAGTTTGGTAGAATGTTTAATTAATTGGAAGTACAGCTTGAAATTATTGATATTAAGATTTCAAATGCACTATAAATTTCATTCTACTTGGTTAGAACTTAAACTAGAGGAAAACCTTAGGTTTCTAATGGATACAATGGTGAAGAAGGGTGATCTAGTCCCATTTGAGGAGAGAAAATGGACAAACAGAGACAAATATATGGCAGCTCTTTTAATTATTCTGCACTTCATTTGTATTCTTGCACCCTTCCATTTCAATTGGAATGCATTTTGGGTTTCAATTGCGTTATACATTATTACAGGTGCTTTTGGAATCACTATTTCGTATCATAGAAATCTTTCGCATAGAAGTTTCAATCTCCCCAAATGGCTCGAATACTTTTTTGCATATTGTGGAACTCTAGCTTTTCAGGTTTGACATTCTTACAATTTTCTTCTTGTCTTATTTTAAAGTTAAACAAACCTTCTAAAAGACTTAGCTAGAAAAGTTCTTATTATTTGACATTAAGATAAATGTCGAGAGACGTTTCTATTGTCCCTACTTTCGTAGGTAGTTTCGATGTTATAATTTAAAAGAAAATGAAACATATTATACTTATTGTTTTTTTTTTTTTATTTTAGGGTGATCCAATCGATTGGGTGAGTACACATAGATGTCATCATCAATTTGTCGATACAGAAAATGACCCGCATAGTCCTATTCAAGGATTTTGGTTTAGTTATTTCATTTGGGTTTTGGATTCCAATGCTTTGACTAGAAGAGTTTGTCCACAGTATTTTATTGATCATAAAGATACAGAAACAACCATCTTCACAGTGGTTTTAAAGTATGGAAGACCAAATAATGTTGCTGACTTGGAGAAACAATCCTTCTATAGGTTTCTTCGCAAAACTTATTTTCTCCATCATCTTGCTCTTGCAATCCTTCTTTATGCAGTTGGAGGAACTCCTTTTATTATCTGGGGAATGGTAAAATAAAATTACTTTTCTACTTTTTTTTTAATTAATCCAATTAATCCAAATATTTATAAATATAATAAAATAGCATTGTTTATGGATGATAGATAATAATATACACAAATAGACTACAATCATTAATCATTGATAATAGACATTGATAGATATCTTTCAATGTCTATCATTTATATAGACAAATGATATAAAGATCTTACTATATTTATAGATATTTACAACGATTTTATTGTTTAAATTAATTTTTTTTATATATTTAAATACATATTTATTTGGACTTATAAATGAAGGAGACATGATACTTTATATATAATTAATAAATCTCTTTGGTTTGCAGGTTGTGAGGACCCTAGCATTCCTACATGTGACCTTTATGGTGAATTCAATATGTCATACATTTGGAAATCAACCATGGAATACTGGAGATTTGTCCAGAAATACTTGGTATAAGTGCTTTTGTATATATTTTCTTTTCTATTTTATCTCCATCGTCACCTTTATTTTAGTTAGCTAGTAATATTCTTTAAATATGATAAATTTAAGGGGTTATTATGTGTCAACCAAATTAAGAAAAGCATTTTCAAACTAGTTTCTTAAACAAAGTATAAATGTAAGCAATTTAGAGAATAAACGCGAAAAAAACAGGTACTATGTCATATTAGTTAATGTGTTTATATAATTAGTTCAATATAATATGGTGTCTAAAAATTCATTAGTCAACAAACACAATAAATGCAAGGCTAAGATAATATTAATGATTAACCTTTTAAAAAAATTATCAATGATATCTTTCTAACGTCGTAAATGTAGTTAATAGTAAAAAGTTGGTATCCAACACTTTTTGAATTGCAAATCTTTAATATATATCTCTAATGGTAGTTTAAAAGAAAAAAGAAATTTGCATATATTAACTAGTTTATGTGGTGAATGATTCATATTTACCAAGGTTTGTAATCCTTAATTTACACTTAAAAAACCACCTCAAAAGTATAAGAGTTGGAAGGAGAGCATAAAAATATATATGAGAGCTCCCCAACTAAACATGCAAAAGTAGTTAGAGTGATAATTAAAGCTCTTCCCTCATATGTCAGTTGTTCGTCGAGTAGGGTTCAAGTAAGTTTAGGCAATTGTATTGGTGTGAAAATGAGAGAAACTTCTGTTTCTTCTTCTTTTTTTTTTTTTTTAACAACGATGAACTTTCTCTTGATTTCAACCCCCTCTCTAACGAATGCACGTTTGAAGTGGGTCTTGTGTTGACTTTGGAGAACAATTAACATAAACAATGTCCACCAAATTTGCTTTCAAGACAATAATTTTCACGACACAAAGCTTTACATCCATATTAGATCA
>JBBPDI010000009.1:14274237-14288605 GCA_037974545.1 Cucumis variabilis | reverse complement strand
ATGGTATATATAAAATGTACATCAGACAACTCAAACAAACAATGATTTATATATATATATATATATACACTGAAAAATAAACAACTCTGCATATTTTGGTACTTACTTGACTTTAAAGAGGGTGAATACGCCACTGAAATAGGAAGTTGGAAGTCGAAACCAGAGAAATGGGCGTGGACAAGAAATGGACTGAAGATGCAGGCGTTCGCCGGAGGCAACCAAGGTTGAAGTCGAAGTGAGGTCAAATGTATCAAAGTGAAGAAGACGAAGTCAAAGTTGAAGTTGAAGTCGAAGTGAAGAAGACGAAGTCGAAGTGAAGAAGACGAAGTGATGGGTTTAGGAGGGAATTGTTTTTGTTGAAGAAAAAAGAAAAGGGGAATAAGTTATATGGAGGTATTTTGGACATTTCACTCCAGATTTGTCCTAAATCTCAACTTTTTAAAAACCAATCCTATTTTTCATTTTTCTACCCCATTTTTAGCCTATTTTTGACAATTTTCCAAGTTTCAGACTCCTCAAATGGCTTGAATATTTTTTTTTTTTTTGCATATTGTGGAACTCTAGCATTTCAGGTTTGACATTCTTAAAACTTTCTTCTTTCCTTATTTTAATGTTGAACAAAAGTTACTAAAAGACTTGACTAGACAGGTTCTTATTATTTGACATTAAGAAAAATGTTAGAGAGATGTTTATATTGTCCCGTCCCTACTTTCGTAAGTAGTTTTGATATTATATTTTTTTTTCAAAAAAATGAAATATATTATATACTTATTTTTTTTTTAATTTTAGGGTGATCCAATCGATTAGGTGAGTACACATAGATGTCATCATCAATTTGTTGATACAAAAAATGACCTACACAGTCCTATTCGAGGATTTTGGTTTAGTTACTTCACTTGGCTTTTGGACTCGAATGCTTTGACTAAAAAAGTTTTTCCACAGTATTTTATTGATCATAAAGATACAGAAAAAACCATCTTCACATTGGTTTTAAAGTATGGAAGACCAAATAATGTTGGAGACTTGGAGAAACAATCCTTCTATAGGTTTCTTCGCAAAACTTATTTTCTTCATCATCTTGCTCTTGCAATCCTTCTTTATGCAGTTGGAGGAACTCATTTTATTATATGGGGAATGGTAAAATAAAATTACTTTTCTACTTTTTTTTTTTTAATTAATCCAATTTTTTTATAAATATAAATAAATACCATTATTATCGGTGATGGATAATAATCTACACAGATAGACTATAATAATCTATTATTAATAATAGACACCGATAAATATATATCAATATCAATTATTTATAGAAATATGGAAGAAACTGTTGTTTTCACAACTTTACTATCCAGTCAATTCTGTTCCACTTAATCCATATTTCATGGGTCACATATTTTTCTGGTTAAGGAATGAAAAAATGATATAAGCTTACTATATTTATATAGATGTTTACAATAATTTTGTCGTTTAAAACAATTGTTTTTATATATTTAAATACATTTTTATTTGAACTTATAAATGAAGCGGGCATGATAGTTTATATTATTATTAATAAATCTCTTTGTTTTGCAGTTTGTGAGGACCTTAGCGTTCCTACACATGTCCTTTATTGTGGCTTCAATAGGTCATACATTTGGAAATCAACCATGGAATACTGGAGATTTGTCTACAAATAATTGGTATAAGTGTTTTCTTATATTTTCTTTTTCATTTTAGCTCCATTGTCAAATAGTTGTGTCGACCTTAAAGTTAGCTAGTAAAATTCTTTAAATATGGTAAATATAAGCAATATAGAAAAATAAAGGGCTACTAATCATATTAGTTAATTCAATGTAACATGGTGTCTGAAAAATTTGTTAGTTCAAGTTTTTCCCTTATATGTGGGTTGTTTCTCTAGTCGAGTAGGGTTCAAGCCAGTTCAAACAGTTTATTGATTTTCTATATTATTATCTTCTTGATCTTTTTTTTTTTTAACGATGATGAGCTTTCTCTTGATTCCAACTCCTTCTCTAACAAATGCACGTTCAAAGTGGGTGTTGTGATGACGTTTGAAAGCAATTAACATAAATGATTCCCAGCAAATTTACTTTCAAGACAATAACTTCCACAACACAAAACTTTACATCCATATTAAATCACTAGATGACAAATATTGCATATATATCATTAATGAAACAAAGCTAACTTCACATTATAGATAAAGCCTTTGTATGTTGCAAATTAATACAATATTTATGGTTTTGTTTTTAGGTGGATGTCTTTGATTTCATTTGGAGAAGGTTGGCATAATAACCATCATGCTTTTGAGTATTCAGCCAGACAAGGGCTTGAATGGTGGCAGCTCGATATTTCTTGGTATTTTATTTGATTTCTTCACGTCATTGGATTAGCAACTAAGGTTAAAGTACCCTCTCAATCTCACAAGCAAAGACTACAAGCTTTGGACCAAACCAAAAGAAAAGAACTTTGAGAATGAAGCTTTAAATCGAAATAAATTTTCTTCCACAAATGTTTGAGAGTAGAATAAAAATTAAGGTTCGATGTTGTCTCGCTTTGTTCTATTTTAGTCTCAAGTTTCTATCTTTGAAAACTTTGAAAAAATGTTGCTTTAGTTCCCATGGTAAGATTTTGTAATTCTTTAATAGACGGTGAGGTGGCTATCTTGATTTAAATGACTAGAAATTAAATGGTTTGACTAAGATAATATGTATAACCCGAGATTTTGAATTCCTAAATAATTATTTCTTCTTCTTAGAATGTGTGCAATCTCTTGTGGGTGTATATATAACATATATTTATGTGATATTTCTTGTGTTAAAAATAGATTATTGCACATATATTTACCCAGTGGGGAAATTAATAAATTTTAATTAAGGTCTGTAATTTTAGTTAATTTTTCAGGCATTTAATTTTGAAAAACTAATAAAAAATTTTTAATAAAATTATTGATAACCACTCAAAATAGCTTTTAAAATAGAGAATTTTTTTTAAAATATTTTTAATATTCATTTTAAACTATTTTTATCAAAAGAATTTAAATATACATGATTTTTAAAAAAATAACTTTTATTTTCTTTAGATAACTCAAATACTTATGGCACGCCCCCATTTATAATGCATTACTCCTTCACATCTTCGGACACAAATGTGACTCGGACAGCTCCAACGCCTCTAATAAAGCGTTCGAATATTCGATAACCTAACTTTTACTGAAACTTAAACTTGAACTTAAGATCCTAAGAATATGTTTGGCAATGAAAATAATATTAACACTTTAATCTTCAAAATAACTTAACAACTTTATTAATAATTTCTTTAAACATCTTGAAACAAAAACAAGTAACACTTTAAAGAAAACTAAAACTCAGGCTCCAAAATTTCAACACTTAGCAGCGCAACAACTCACCTCCTCTTAGCAGCTTTCCCGTCTCACTTTACTATAAGAAACTGAGGGATTTCCAATGTCGAGATGGGTGTCAGAAAATGAAACGTCAACACAAATCACCAATACAGAAGCAAGCAACGCGGCGTCAGTATAGCCGTGCAAGCCCAACGTCGTAATACAAAACATTGGACTTGATTTGTCATACAATTTTTTTAATATTCATTAAGCCTTCACCAACGGAAGCGAAAGTCACGTCGGGGAAATGTAAAAATGTAAATATTATTATTAAACATTTCCCACTTGCATATTAAGTAAATATGATTGATTGTCAAAAAGGCTATCAATCACATTTACTTAACATGCAAGTGGAAAACTTTCTATTGCTTATCTGTTCAGTTCTCGATCTTGTCATTTACTGTTTCCTTTCCAATAAATTTTCTAGAACTACTAGAGCAAGAGTCGTTTCTATTTGAAGCAACCTCATATTTCCTTTGACGCACCTCATAATAATGTTCAACTTCTCTCTTTGCACATTCTACTCATGTCCCTATAATCATACTAGTTGCTACTATTTAACATCTAATTTCTTCTTTTCTCTTTGCAAATTTTGCCCGTGTCCCTATGATCATAATAGATATAGTCATGCTGAGGCAATGTCCAGAAGTTGGAGAGACTGACATTGGCGCTTAGAATTATGTTTTTACTTTTTACTTTTCATTATTCATGTACTTTCAAAATTTTAAAAACTGTACTTTTGTAACATTTGAATTAATTTTAATATAAATTGATTTGGTATTTTAATAATTTTTTATTAATTTGACGTTAATTGTTTTAGAATTTGATTGAATTTAAATTGAATCGATTCCATTAGCGAAAAAATTAAATAATAATATATAAAATTTACAAAAAAATTTCCCGACGCACAAAACACGTTGGTCATGGACGCCCATTGCCGACACTTTGACCACGTCGAACAATGCTTCTCCAACGTCGTTCGCCAGTTGACATAGACCCTATCGAGTTACATGTCGATTTAGCCTATAACGACGCATATTTGCTGACGCTCTTTTCAACGTGGCATTTTGCATCGGGATAGATATGCCTGACGTGTTTTGTGACTTTTGCTGATGCATGTGTGCATTGAGAGAAAGCTCTACTTCTTGTAGTGTTTGCCTGGAAAGGAAAACTTAAAACGTAAGTCTAATGCTTAGTGATTGATATGTTAGGAAAACTTTTTTAGGGGAAAAAAGCATGCAATATAAACTTTCAGTTTCCGAAATTCCTTAACGCCTCATCACATGGTAAACAACACAAATCACATTAATCCCTACTTACTCCTCTCGTCTAGACATTGGACTTCCTCTCAATGTATGGACTATTCTAATGACTCATTTTACCAATAGTATCGTTGTTCAATTCCAGTTACTCAGGCAATAGACTTGAAGATATACCACTCAACACGTTCATCTATCCTTCTACACTATAACAACCAGGGCTATTTCTAATGCATTCCAACGTCGAGAATACTATTTATATGTAGGGAAACACCATTTATGCGTCAACCAAAGTATTCTCGATGTTAAATACGACGTCGGCATGGATGTCACAGAAGCAGTCATTGACACACTGAGGATACGTCAAAATACACGTATCCCCAAACTACTGACAGCACGTCGAGGAAGAACGTATTCTGATGTGACATTGGAAAAGACCTCTCCAACATCAATTGGAAACATCGGGGAAAGTACATATCCCAGACATTAGGCTGCGTCAGAATATATTTATTGTTTTTTATTTTTAATTATTTTTTTATTTATTTAATTATAATTTTTTTGTTTTCGTTATCATGGAGTATTGTTTTCGGTTCCACTTTGCAAGACAATAAACAAAATTTGTATTAAATTATAAAAATTAAAATATTTTAATTCATAATAAAACAAGATACACAAAAGATGTTCAAGAGAAAAAAAATTACATATAAAATATAACAACTACATTAAAAAAAATTTAAAAAAATTCTACACCAATCTACTATTAATAGTCGCAGACGCCAAATAAAGAATGTTAAACCTACAAATGACATAAAAGTACAGTTAAAATATCACATATTCAAAATTAAACAAATTAAATGTTGAAAAGTATGTACCTCAAGTGTTCACAGCCCTCTCTGGGCCCAACTCATCTCGTCGATCATCTTCTTCATCTCCTTCATTGTTGAACCTGGTCTACTATTTATCGATCTCGCTCATCCTTTCTCAATCATTGTGCTTCAATCATGTGGTTAACATTTTCAACATTGGCCTTTAGTTTGCTAACCTTCATCATGTGTGCCTGGTGGTCATAAACATTGGAGGAATAAGTAGAAGCAGAACTCTTCATGGACTTAGGTTTGAAGCCCCAACCAAAACATTTTGAGTAACCCGATCGTCTACCTAAAACAGTCTCGCATATCTCATCCTGAGAAAGTGGTTGAAAATCCTTTAGAACAGGTTGGGACTATTGTTCCATCATTTGATTTTACACAATAGAAGTTTGTAAGTAGGAACATTAGATTTAAAATAGAATTGAAAGTAGAACAAAATTTTTTCATAAACTTATAAAAGCGTCCTCTATTGCTGGTGAAATGAACTCGTTAGTCCTACTGCGTGTGTTTCTCAAAATAACTCAACATGGTCGACCAAGCGATCGCGTTCTTCAGTGAGCTCAGTCTCTCTTCAAAGGAACGACTTTGTGCCGCTCTTATAGTTGTAAGATTGCTTTGCTCTAGCAGCTTTGCATATATTTGATTGCTCCTACATTCAAACAATAATGATCAAAACCTTTACTTATTTATAAATTAAATGAAAAAATGCTAATGATTTTAAGGTAGACTATATAAATCACCTAAAACTATTGAGTGATGTAATGGTCACAAAGGAACTGTCAGTCTTGCACCCGATTGACCAATCTCGATGATGTGTTTGTCGTGCTTCTTTAGGATCGTTACACTTCTTGAAATGTCAGTGGTTATTTCCCCTCAATTCATCACATGTTGAGTATTTGATACTCAACAAATCGATTAAATGTTGGATCTTTGAGATCAAACATGAAAAATTGCTATAAAAGAAATAGGTTTCAGATTAGTCTTCTACATATGTAGGTAATTGAAACATATATATATGTCCACGAATTTACAGACTTACCGCTAGGTCACCCTTAACGACCTTGATGCACTCTTGTGGTACATTAGCCCACTTCAAGGGTCTGGATCAAAAACGTGTCTCGCTTCAACACATAGATCGTGTAGCTGAAACGAGGGACGTGTGATGAGACAAGTTTGTCCCCTCCTAAAGACATTCAAATGATGATTCTTCCATTCTGTTGTACATACCTTTCCACATCAATGTCCGAAAATGTTGTTGTCTCCTCGTAGTGGGAGTGGAAGACAGTTGAGAGGGTTCTACTAAAAAACATATTATTAGATTCAGCAACCATAACTACAACTGTTTAGGGTAATGATACTAACCTAAAATGTCACCCAAATAACGAGTCCAAGTTGAGGAAATAGTCTGCCTTATATTTATCGTTCAGAAATCACATAATTCCTACAGACATAAAAACCAACAAATGTTAAAAAAAATGTGAGTATCCCAAACTAAATGTATAGAAAAATGACTAATGTGTAAATTAAGAAGACATTGTTATTCATCGTCGCTTAACCCGTTTTGATGTGATGATGATTGTTCGTTATCATCATCATCTATGAAGTTATCCACGACATGACGCACATTTGGTCTTTCCACACCCGTAGGTTCAACTTTAATCCTGCATAGAGTGTCATCCTCAACGATCTGTTCTCTACACAATGTCCAACGATGATTTCCAATACATTAAGTTGGTCATTCTTGATATCTTTCACTTCTGGCACGTTCCATTCACATTTATTCTGCACCACTTGAATAATTTTCCAATTGGTACCATTTTTAAGGTTTTCCAAATAGAACACCTGATGTGCTTAGGTTACAAGAATCATTAGTTCCTCTTGGAATAAAAAATGGAATGTGTTTATTGATTTGTAGCTTAGTTCTTCGTGCATTCTATGGTTTTTGTTACTGTTTGTATTAAACCATCGACAGTTGAATAGCTAAGTCGTCGTCCAAATGGATAATGAACGTGCAACACTTCATCCAATACACTGTAGAAATTGTTGTGGCACTGCCTCCACTACCTTCACTAACAACCATGACTCCATTGTTTTGTGTTGTACGTCAGAAATCACACTCCAATCTGTAAAATCATATGCCACCGAAAATGCATCCACTATAAGTGTGAACATCAAGTGAATATCTCATTCCAAGTAAGAAGAAATCTTTAGAAATATTTGAACTCTCATGCATTTTTGCTATAACTTGAAATGTATGTACATGAACATTTATATATATATATATATATATATATATATATATATATAAAGTAGCGTATGTACGAATTCTCAAAGTCATTTCTCAAAGTGATTTTACCAATCAGGAAATGCTCGTAGATGTCTTTTAAAACTTTCATAAACGATTTCACCTCGATGATGTATCAACAACATGTGTTTCTTAACGTATACAATTGTGAGTGACGACAATAACAATACTTAAGACGTGCTTTGTTACGAACATACTGTTTTAGTGTGCCAAGACTTCTTTCAATGAAAGACATCTAACTGTAAGAAACCAGACCAACAATTTTGGTTTCGTATAGTAAGTGAAGCAAAATGTACCATTACGCTGAAAAAGCAGTTGGAAAAATTCTTTCCAATTCACACAGTATGATTATGATATCTTCATGCAATCTGTCGAAATCACTTACTCTTATCGTCTTGAGACACAAATCACGAAAAAATTACACAATTCAGTAAGAGCAGTGTAGATATTTCTGGGTAACCATGGTCGAACACCAATTGGTACAAGTGGGTGTAGCAAAATATGACATTCATGCATTTTGAGACATAATATTTTCTCTTCTTTTTCATTCGCACATCATGAAATATTAGAAACCAATCCATCAATAAACTTAACTACTTTCAGGAACTTGCAAAACTCAACCCGTTCACTCTAGTCAACGTGTAGATCGCATGTGGTTTCACCAATATGTTATCAACATCTATCAAATGTAAATCATTTCTTATTTTTAAATCTTGTAGATGTTGAGATTTATGTCCTAAACCTCATAGATTATAAATATAATCTATTAATCGTTATTAATAAAGTGTTATTATTGTAATAATTATTATTGATTATATTATTAGTTTTGTCTTAATAATCCAAATCCAATAAACTAACATCCTAAGTATTTTGATGAGTCTTGAACAGTATGTAAAGACATACAGTGATCAATGTTCAAGACCAGCTTGGTCTATAGTATAGGAATAAGGCTGGATACCTTATCCTGATAACACTATGGATACGGCTCACTTTGTATTTGATACAAACATAATAATTCAATGTGTTTGTGTAGTTGACATGCGAGTGAGAGTATCCTATGCAATGAGTTTGCATAAAACCAGATTGTGAAATAGTAACCACTAGATGTAACTCCGTTAACTAGTTAGGTTTTATTTCATTAGGATGACCTAGGTAACATAATCTTAATCTTAAGTGTATTATGAACTCCTGCTCACGAAGGATTGTCCTTTAATTTGTATGGAAGAGAGTGGTCAGATCACCGATTCAATAAGCTTATCATTTTCGAGACAAGACTAAGTAGGGAGCTGGAAACATAATTACACAAAATGGAATTCACTCCTTTCCTACTTTAAGGTAAGTAGATTAGTATTCTCTTAAATGGTATCTCCAGGACTTGAACATAGGACCCTACCCTCTCTATGGCACGAGAGGGTTTTTTATTTATTGGTTGGAACATAAACATGTTGTTCATTAGATGAGTACTGATATATAAGAATTAGAGGTAACCCGAGTGTAAAACAGTAATTTGACTCAACTAGTGTTACGAACACTTGTGAATGACTAACTTACTATTATTGGTCTATATGTATGGACACAGAAATATATCTACAGTAAGAAGAGTTCAGATGTGAGTCTTTAGTGGAGTCTACACACTACTAACGAATATTGATTAATGTGGTTAAAAAGTTTGGCCATCATATCTTTGTAGCTTCTGATCTGTAGGTCCATTAGGTCCCCTTCCTAGCTCATAAAGGATAATGAGATTTATTTATATTGGTTATAATTTGAAACGTTCAATATTACTTTGGGAATTAGTACAATGTGTAGTCATACATTATAATATAAAGTATCAAACTTTATTGTATAAATTTTATTTCAGATATGATTCAAAATTAATTTAAGAAAGATAAAATAATTGAATGAGTTCAAATATTAATTTAATGTAAATTGGATTCATATTAAAATTGCTGCTTATGACAGAAATTTATATTTGAATATGATTCAAATTTAACTTAAGTTAAATATAAGATATTTAATTTATTTATTAATTGATTGAAGAATAAATTAATAGTTTTGTTTAATATTATTTAATTAAGTTTGATTTAATTAAATAAGTATAAAACTATAAGATATTTAATTAGTTGATTTGAAATTTCTATTAATTTAATATTTTTAAAATTAATAGAATCTCACAATTTTCTCCTACTCTCTTTTCTACTCCAAGAAGGAATGAGAGTTAAAAATATGTAGAAGAACACAATTTTCTTCAACAATTCAATGAACCAAAAGAAAAACTAATAATTTTGTTTTTTTTTTTGTACAAGAGTTTCTCTAAAAGAATCTCTAAATTTTTTCCATTCTAATTGGTTCCTACAAACCAATCTCATCCCAAACGATTGAAAGGTCTCTGACAGGTTGTATTCTAATTTGAATATTTACTTTATAGATTCAAAAACATAAACAAGTTTTTCTTTCTCTAATCTATAATTAGAAAGCATGCTTAGCCTTTAAGTCTTAATAAGAAAACTAATTTTTAAATTATTTTTACCAATGTACTGATATTTTGGGATTCTCAAATTAAATTGAGGAATGGTTCTGAAAAATCTTTTGCTGCCATAAAGCTGTTATCCCTTTAGTAGATCCAACCAAACACGTGGTATCCTTAGTTTTTCCTTTAATATTCAACAACATACCGACCAAATTGTCACAAACATTCTTTTCCATATGCATTACAGCAAGTTTTTGACGAATAAGCAGTCTCGACCAGTAAGGAAGATCGAAGAAAATACTTTTCTTAGTCCAATTAAGAACTCTTTTTCTTTTTCTATCTTTTAACAAAGGATTCTTACTCATAACTGGAAACTCCAACGAATCTAGTTGTTCCAACATTTCTTGGTCATTCATTACCACTGGAGGTGCTTTACGCTCTACTTTTCCATTATGTAGTCTACTTCTATGTCAAATGTGGTTATCTGAAAGATAACATCAATGGCCCATGAAAGCTATTTTTCCTCTTATCTCGATGGATGATCTATCCTCATGCAAATGTGACATGCCTGATATCCCTTCGTACTCCAATCAGATAGATCACCATATGTCGAAAAGTCATTAATATTGTCCATAACAAGGCTGCATACAACTGAAAACACTGATCTGTAAGACAATCATACATACACACACCAAAAATTCATCTATTTTTTGGTTCCTCAATTAATGGTTGTAGGCACACATCAATTTTCCTACCAGAAGATTTTGGATTGGCATTGAGCAATGACATGAAGAAGTTTGACTCTTTCATGCATTTTCATGGTGGCAAATTATACAGAATTAACACCACAGGCCACATACTGTTTGAGGTACTCATATGATCGAACGAATTAAATCTATCTGAAGCTAACCTCAAACAAACGGCTCCACAGGCCACATACTGTTTGTGGCTCTAAAGTAAAATTAAAAAATGAATAATCAAAGTGCTTTCATCCATCTGTATCAGTTGGATATCTCAACACATCCTCTAATTTCACTCGTTTATACTTATGTCATCTCATACAAATAATCGCAATAATCTTAGCACCAATGAAAAGTAGCACAATACTTTTTGTGGAATTTTTCTCCAGATCTGTTAGAACTAATCTTGTACCAAGACTCACCACAAGTCAGACACTATTACAAGTTCTTGAACTCATTCCAGAAAAATACACAGTCATACTTACAGGCATGAATAGTCTCGTATCCCAGGCCCAACTCACACAATTTTCTTTTAGCTTCATAGAATGAACTAGGGATGTTGGTAGCACACATTGAAAATGAACGTTTTTTTATCTCTACCATCATGTCAACCGACTTGTTGCTTCAACCATTAAGAACCTTCACATGAATCATCATAGCCAAAAAGTTTAGTGCCAAAGATTCTAAATAGCCAGAGTATAACTCATGACATGCTTGGTTTAATAACTCCTATACCACATTTGTTCTATCTTATTCTAAATTTACCCTATTGTTAAACGACGTTTCATTATCTAAACCTTCCTCCATCTCTTCTATGCATATCATGCAGCATACCCAACATTTCATTTTCTTGAGGAACTGGGTTACTGCTAGTTCTTTCATCAAAATGATTACTACTACTCCTTCCTTCATCAAATGTTTTCATACCTCTATGCAAGTTCACGTACTCTCCATGAGACAACTAGCCAACATAGGAGAAGGCTATTCCAGTGGTTAATACATGTCGCTTCAAACCCTCTAATGAGTCTCAATTTGAATTCATACATTTTTGCATGGACATCTATTTTTCGTAATTATTAAAGTGATATTTTGCAACCTCTAAAAATTGGAAAACTCCTTCTTTGTACTTAACAAAAAACTTATCCCTAAGTTTCATCTAACTTTTGTTCATCTCAGTAAAAGCCCTAACAACTACTCCAACTTACTCTATGAATAAGTTATGTCCAATCTCCTAGTAATTACTGGCTATCTAACATTTTAAACACCATCATTCTCAAATTCAATAGTGTATGATCACCCCTCCCCTCCCAAATACATCAACCTTTTTAATTATTACAGACTATCTAACATTTTCAAATATTCAAATTTAATTTGAAATTCATATTCAAATTAAATAACGATCTTGATCTCAATAAACACCCCACAATCTCAAATTCAATTAACACTTGCCCCCCCCCCCCCAATCTTAAATACAATAAACACCTTCTCCCTCAACCTCCAATTCAATAAACAACCACCTTAAATTCAATATCACCCCACAAATCTCAACAATCACATATTCAATAATATTCTAAAATACTCAACATCAATCTTAAACCTTAAAACCAATTCAAATTTAATACTAAAATATAAAATTTCTACAAAATCATATAATATACATTCATTATATCAATGCTTATCATATTCAAAATTTGAATACATACATTATATCAAAACATAATATCAATAAGTACATACATTTTTGTAATATTTAACAAATATACATTTAAATCATTTTTCTAATATTTAACAAACAAACATTTGAATCTAAATCCAAAAAACATTCATTATATTATATACATACATTCAATTTTCTAATTTTAAAAAAAAATAACGACCTTGATTAGAGCAGTGGTGGTGGTGGTAAACGATAATATACCACGGTGGGTGCCGAAAAGGATGACGACGGTGACAACGGATAGCAAGCTCTCTCCCTCTCTCGACCCTCTTTTCTTTTCTCTATGTGTGTTCTATTCTGTGTTCATGAAGAAACATATAGACTTGACCATCTATGACGTTCTCGAAAATGTTGGGGTAACATACCAACCCTTACGTTATGTATGCAAATGTCGAGGAAGATTTTAACGTTTCACTAATGGGGTCAGAGAAAGGTTACATTTCAAATTAATTAGATAATTTTCTCCGACATGGTTAAAACAACGTCGGTCAAAGAGGACCTAATTCCAACGTGCCTCTGTCACACGCCGAGAAATGTTAACGTATTTAATAATTATATTCCACTTTCTTCGACGTCTATCAGGGACACGTCGAAAAAAGTGCAAACATTAAATATTTGTTTGAGTTTTTCCCAACGTGTCTCTTCAACACGTTGGACAAAGTGGAAACATTAAATATTTGTTTTGGTTTTCTCTGATGTTTGTCTCTTGCACGTCAGAGAACGTGGCCCAATTAAATAATTTTCCCCCTTTCTCCGACGTGTCTTTCATACACATTGGGGAAAGTTAACCAATTAAATAGTTATTTTCACTTTCCTCTACCTAATGGACTTATAGATTAGAAGCTACAACAACATGAGATTAATTGGCTAAACTCATTAACCATATTATCAATATTCGTTAGTTGTGTGTACACTCCACTAAAGACTCACGGTTGAACTGTTCTCACTATAGATATATTTTTGTGTCCACAGATATAGATCGATAACAGTAAGTTAGTCCATCACGAGTGTTCGCAACACCAACTGGGTTAAATTACCATTTTACCGATGAGTTACCTCTAGTCCTTAAATATCAGTGCTCCTCTAATGAACAACATGTTGATGGTTCAACAAATAAACAAAAACCCCTCTTGTGCAATAAACAGGGTAGGACCATTTGTTCAAGTCCGAAACACTATTTAAGGAAACACTCATCTACTTACTCTAAAGTAGGAAATGATTGAGTTTTATCTTGTGTAATTATGTTTTCAGCTGCCCACTCATTCCTGTCCCCAAAATGATAAGCATGTTGAGTCGACGATTTTACCACTCTCACCTGTACAAATCAAAGGACAATTCCTTGCAAACAGGAGTTCATAATACAATCAGCATTAAGACTAAGTTAACTAGACCATTCTAGTGAAATAGAAAACTAACTAGTGGATATACATCTAGTGGTTGCTATTTTGTGGTCCGATCATATGCAAACTCATTGCATAGGATACCCCTACTTGCATGTCACCTACATAAACGTGTTGGATCATTGTGTTTGTATCAATTACAAAGTGAGTTGTATCCATAGTGTTACCAAGATAAGGTATCCAACCTTATCCCTATACTATAGACCCT
>JBBPDI010000009.1:14202383-14214524 GCA_037974545.1 Cucumis variabilis | reverse complement strand
CTGTGTTATGAAAGCACAAACTATAAAAATCAATAAACTATCTCCAAGATCAATTGCTCAACAAACAAATTCATTGTGGAAGTTATAACCTTAGCAATCGTTTACCTCCTCATACAGCTAAATTATCAGAAAGCCTCCATTTAAGATAAATTAATTCCATTTTCCTGATTTAACATTCTCCCATTGCTTGTAAAGCCAAATAGCAATGTTTTAGTCTAAAAACTAATAAAGCGATCAAACAATGATATACATCATTATTGTATCAACCACGAAGATTTAAGAAACAAATACAGTTCACCACACCGTAAGCTAATCAAATCACTAAATGCTGTATATCAAACACTCGCACAAAACATAATAATTTACACTCAGTTGTGAAAGGGAGCAATCACAATGTGTGATCAAATGACAACAAAAAAAAAAAAAGTAAATAAAGAAAGAAAAAACCTCGGCAGGCAGCTTCAAGAAGAGGCGAGACATCGGCCCAAACAGTATGCTCGCCGGAAGGAATAGGAGAGGCAATTTGAGGTGAAAGAGGGGCCAGAGTTCCTTGTTCTGGTTCTTTATCGGCCATGGAGGAAGGTGGAGTAGAGAAGCTTCGATGTGTCGGTCTTCGACAAGTCGTCGTGGAGAAGAGAGAGAGTAGGGATGACGGTGTCGGTTCTTCAGGTCGAGGTTTTACAGTAAATTAAAAAAATAACAAAAATAAAAGGTTTCTTGTTGTATGAACAAACTTTCAATTAATTTGCGTCGAAGGAGTAAACTGAAATCGGGTTTAGGGCTTCACTGAATCTGTATTTTTATTTGTACGCTCATCGCTACCGCAACTGAAATGACTTACCAAATTTATATTTGGATTTTTTTAGTAAATTGGAAGAGTCATCAGTCATCTACGATGGATATTTGATTTGCAATTACACCTCACACCATTTGAAATGTTTTAATACTGTGGAGTGAGGTTTATGAATTTGGGGTTGGAGGCTTAGGACTTTGGAGACATGGGAATGAAGTCCACATTTTGGTTGAGTTTCTAAAGTTTTTTAAATCTTAATGATTTTAATATAATTAAATTTAACTCTTAAAATAAACATCCTTGATCCAATAATATTTTAAAAAATATTATCTAAAACTATAATAACCGTCTAAATAAAATTTTATATTTATTATTTTTACGTATTTTGTACTAATTTTTTTACAAATTAAGATAATTTACATTTCAAACACATATTATTACAGATCAAATTAAAATAATTCGCACAAAAAATACAAACTATTAAAATTCAACTATAATAATCTACCACCATAACAACCAACATGTAAAATATATAAAATACGAGATTTTTTAAAAATTATAACAAAACACTCAAATGTTTAGAACAATTTTAAAAACGAAAAGAAGCTCACAGACTTACAATGAAAAAAGAAAAAAAAAAAAAAAGAGCTTCATAATTTGATTATTTTTTCTACATGATCGTTTAGATTTGATGATTTGGCTTTTCTTTTTTATACGACGTATTTTTAGGGACATTTTAAAAATAGCAAAATAAATTAAAATATTTACAAGCTATAGCAAAATTTTGAATTCTGTCACTGGTAGTCTCCTATCACTATAGCATATCAATGACTATCAGTGATAGAATTTGCTATAGATTGTAATATTTTGTAAAATCGTTTAAAAATTCTCCTTTTTTAATATTCTTTATATTTGATAGATGATTTTGAACAACAAAAAACTGCACAAGAGAAAGAGAAGAAATACGATAAAAAATAATGACAAATATTAAATATTTTAAAAGAATAGTCAGTTTAATGATATTTTTCACTTTGTTACTTAGACAACAATCATTTTTACTTTTTGTTATGTTTATATATTAATAATAACGAAGTAATCACAATGGATATTTAACTAATGATAAATAATCAATAAAGGGTCAAACTAAAATTAATCATCCATTGTTATGGTTGAAAAGTAATTTTTTTTATAAACTTTTGTAATAACTAAAATTAACTAATCCCAATATGGTGAAAGAAATATATTTAAAACATTGTAAGTAAATTAATTAGTAATAGTAAGTAGCTGAATTCTTTGAATGTTTATTGCAAAAATAACCTACTTTTTTCTTCTTCTAATTATTATTAATTTCTTAAAAAAAGTATTTATTTGACATAATAAAGACCAATCTAATTGAGATATCGAACTTATGATATCATCTCTTTTGTGTTCTTCATGAAAAAGACAAACAAATATTTATGTTTATTTTGTTTCATTTTGATACCAATGAATAAAATATATTTAAAATACACAAATATATAAAATAAGAACGAGGAAAAATAAAAGAAAGTAAGAAACCCACAACTTGGAAAGACAACGAATTGTTGTTCGTATAAAATAAAAGATTTGTCTCTGGAAAAACCAGGGTAACATATATCTTGTTGATGTTATAAAAAGAAAAAGACCAACAAAATTCAAAATTAATTATAGTGATAGTCACAGTTACAGAAAAAATTGAATCATTAAATTTTTTGATCCTCAAGCTTATTATAGTCGTAGAAATTAGACTATAAATGATAAAATTAAACCATTAAACATATACAAGCGTTACGATTTATACAATTATATAAGTTTGAATGTCCAATTTGACCCAATTTAATACCTTGAAAACTAAATTTTTAAAATTGAAAATTTAATGGTATAATTGTAATTATCATTATGATTTAGAAATAATAAATACAATTTACTCTTTTTATAGTAAATCAAAAGCATTTGAGAGCCAATAAGTTGGTTATTATAGACTTACCAACGTTATTATAGTTGAGTTATAAATAGTTTGTGTTTTGGGTGAAGATTATTTTAGTTTGAATTCTAATAGTATATGTTTGAGAAATAAACTAATTTAATTTGAGAATACAATGGTAAACATTGTAACAAAATATAGGAATTAACTAATGTAAAAAAGTAAAAACTACAACAAATAATAAATACTATACCAAATGAGAATTTTAAAGGGAATTTTCAAAAATAAAATAATTGACAAACTATTTACGGTCCCATAGCAAAATTTTAAGAAAGATTTAGACAAAAGGCATAAATTGACTGAATTTTCACAAATGTCCTAAACTACAATTTATTTTCTTAATTAGAAATTTGTATAATTTTTAGACAATACTAACCTTATAATTATTATTAATTATATATTATATTCGTAATAATATTTAGATTATTTCTTTATTCAAAATAATTTCAATTTATTATGATTTTCATAACTTCCTAATATAAATGTGTATCTTTTTTATGGTAATAATTCGAAAATATTTTTTAATGAAGTATAAAACAAAATATATTCTAATATGGAAATTAATTATAAGTGTGAACAATCTTTCATCTCCATCACAAATTTCTACCCAGTTTTCAATCGTCATCGGCAACTCTTTATCTCCATCATGTTAACCTTCTAACCTTTCATTCATAAATTTCGAATTTTCCACACTGTTTACTTCATCCTTCAACATCTTTCACATTAACCTTCATTTTTTCCATAGATTTCATAATCTACAATATTGTTGTTCATCTTTTCATACTTGGTCGGAGTTTTATTTTATCCTTTTTGTTCTCACTAAACTTCCAGTTAGTATTCTTTTTCAATTACTGTCATTATTATACATTCCATTAATTACAAGAACACATATATAATACACATATTATCAGTAAGTCATCCAAAAATTTTGCACAGGTAAATTTTCATTATTATACTATAGACTACATAATTAAAACAATAGTAAACTATAATATCAGTGACAGTGTATCATCAATTTATATTTATTCTAAATTAACGATATACCTGTAAGATTTATCATATACTAGTTTTTTAATATTCCCGCAAAATATAATAAGTTGTATATGTGATTTATTATATATATACCACATATTATTTACAATTATACTAGTTTTTTAATATACCCGCAAAATATAATAGGTTGTATCTGTGATTTATTATATATATATATACCACTTCTTATTTACAATTATAATAGTTTTTTAATTTACCTGTAAGATATAATAGTTTTATTTGATGTTTTATTATATATATACCACATCTTATTTACACTTATACTATTTAATAACATATAGTTGTAATATTTTTGTGTCAGGATGACTAGTATTACAGTCTATTTCGATGATTTTTTCAACGAAACTAACAATTACGTTTGTTATAGTGTGCCTGAAATAGTAGTTGATGAACATATGTCATATACTAAATTGTCCAATGTCCTTAGATCCAAGTTAAGTAGTTGTATTGATATGAACAATTTTGATATATACCTTTGCTTAGGTCCTATAGAATGTCTTAAAAAAGATATGACAATAAAGAAGGACAACAATGTTAAATGGGTTTACTATATAATAACATCGAACATTGAACAACATATTGCCCTTATTGTTCATTGTGTTGGCCTTTTAGCAATTTCTTTGGATTCATCGTCCTCAAGTTCATTTCAAACTGAAATCCATTCATATGGGGGTCGTTTTTTTTAAACCATAGATATGTCTAAGATAGATTCCAACTTTGCACTAAAAAACCAGGACATGTTTCCAACCAAATCTTTATTGAAGTAGTCTGTTCAAGCCATTACTATTAGAGATAATTTTCAATACGTTACAGTGAAATCAAACAAGGAGGTGTTGATTTTGCTGTGCGTAATTGAAGATTACAAATGGTCATTACATGCTTTTTGTTGTTTTCATGGTGATAGGACATTATGTGTTCTTACTAGATTCGATTTTGAACATACATATTCAATAGATGTTCCACTTACAGATCATAGACAAGCTACCTTTACGGTTATTAAAGACTTGATAAAGAACAAAATAAGTTTAGCTGGTTCAGAATTGTCCACTCCCAAAGATATAGTTCATTACGTTCGTGTTGAACATGACTTAAGCATATCTTACTAAAAAGCATGGTGTGCATGTGAGACTGCATTGGATGAGATTAGAGGTTCTCTGAAGGAATCCTACAATATGGTAGCCAAATTTGCTTACATGTTGCATCTTAACAATTCAGGTATATTAATAATATACATCACAGCCTATGTAATTTATTTTTCATTAAGAATCTGTACTATTAATGTTAATATTTGTTATGTTCGTAGGTTCTATTGTTGAATACCGAGTTGATGTCGATGGTAGATTTTGATATTTATTTATGACATTATCTGCTTCTATTATTGGTTGGCTGCATTGTCGTCCAGTCATATATATTGATGGAATAAGCACGAAGAATAAGTACGAGGGTACTCTTTTATCTGTTTCAAGTTCTAATGCCAATGATCAAATATTACCACTAGTTTTTTGTGTGGTCGATTCTGAAAATGATTTCTCTTGGACGTGGTTTTACAATCAACTGAAGCGAATCATTGGTTGTAGGATTGACAATGTCATAGTATCTAACCAGCATAAAAGTATATGCAAAGCGATAGAGATAGTATTTCCTAATGTTCTACATTGTATGTGTCTGGTTCATTTACTTAGGAACTTGAAGTTGAAGTATAGATCAATAGTTATACCGTGTTTCATGCATGTGGCAAGACTTACAATGTTGTTGATTTTGAACAACAAATGCGTTTGTTGGAATCTAATGCACCTGGTATACATGAGGAGTTACAATTGATTGGATTTTCTAGGTGGTCTCGTGCCTACTCACCCCTTAATAGATATAATGTCATGACTACTAACATATCTTAGAGTTTGAATAATGCAATTATAAAGGCTAAGAGTTGTCAATATGTTCAATGCTCGAGGTATTGAGAATGAGGTTGTAGAGACGGTTTTTTTAGAGCAAATTATCAAGTTACAAAATTTACAAAAACAGTTGAAGGTATTATAAGGGAACAAATTGAAATTAGTCGATCTATGAAGGTATATTTAATTTATAAACGAAATCGAATGTTTATATATACATTGTGTTATTATTTATATACTTAATTATTTTTTATGCTTAATTACCTATGTTGGTCAATCCAGTCAACAATATGAAATACCACGTCATCCATGACACATCTCAATATGTTGTGTACTTGCCTTCGAAGATTTGTACTTGTAAGATGTGGGATATATTGTAAATACCTTGTGCCCATGCATGTGCTGTTTTTACCATGAAGCATCTGTCAATAAAATCACATATTTCACATTATTATTTGAACAACACATTGAGTTCAATCTATAGAGGATTAATAAACCCTTTAGATGATCATTGACAATGACAAATACATGATGATGTTTCATCCATTGTTATCCTCGCACTAAATATAAAACGTTTAGTTTGTAGACCCAAGAAGATTAGAATTCCTTCTAAAATAGAGTTCAAGATACGTGTAATATGTGACCGTTGTGGACGTTATGGCCATAAGAGAAAGCGATGCAAGTTTTTCTTATCTAACTAGTTTATCATTGTTTTTTATATTAGAATTTTCTAATGTTGTTTAAAACTTTAATTACGTTTATTTATAAATTAGTTTTGAATTTAATTTAATTTCCATATGCAGTACCACTATCATTTATTCGTTTTACTAAGAACATATATGACATATATATCATAAAATTGTCTCAATATACTAATCATAAAGTTCACCCATCCATGTTCTTGTAAACAAGTTATCATAAACTATTAGTTCCTCAATACAATATTACTCCTGAATCACAACATTGTTTATGATCATTAATGTTTGTGTTTCGTGCTTCTGTAAGAAGTTTACATAATTAATATACTTCATATTATAACAAATATACTGAAAAAAAAAACAAATTATTATGTTCTCTCTAATCATACACTTTCTCATACAAATAACATTGCTATAACATGATCAAATTTTTATAACATTGTTATAACATTGCATTAAATCTAAAAAACAGTCCATCACTTATAAGAATTACAACTTGTTCCAAATATACTTATAAGATTTATATTGAACATTTTATCTACATTCAAACAATATGTCATAAAATTCCATGAACAATGAACACCATATAACAATATACTGTACAATATAAGTAATATACACATTTAACGTTTTAATGTTTCCATAATACTAACAACATAATAATTAATCATAACCAAAAGTACATAAAAATGAATACAGAAATTAAAGTTTTACTTCATCACATAACCTTCAACATTAAATATATCCTATTTAACTTAAAATTACTAAAGTCCTTGTGATAATAATTTGAAATTTGGACCTTAAGAACCTTGACTACTAATCTCTAATTTTTCTTCTTTGACTCTGCAGATCCAAATTTCATTGTGAAGGGTGACCTCAATATTTTTTATGGTAGATTTTTTCTCCTTAGGCTCCTCCTCACTGCTTGCTTGTAAGCAAAAATTTATCTTTTTCTTTCCTGATTATTCATTCCAATCTTATCATGGTATATAAAATATAGTATGTGATATATTTAAAACATTTATCTTATACATACCTTTATTGTATTATTTTTCACAACTCCTCTTTGCTGATTATGTTTTTTTCCCAATTTCTTTGTTTGCAATAAACATTATAAACATAAATCCAATGTTTTTTTTATTATGTTTCAATTCATAAATCAGTAATACATAAACGATGTAACAAAAGTAATTACCTTCATTTTCAGGGCTTCTTTTTCTATTTGTTCTACTTCTCTTAGTAAAGTTGTGATGTATACCATGCCATCCAAGCTCTCGTTTTGTCCATCCTGTTAATTAGGAATATATACTAATAGTATATATATACTTTTACATACGTATTTCAAATAAATAACTTTACATATTCTAGTGATAACAACATACCCTTGGAGCTTTATTGTCACTATTTCTTATTGTAGTCTGTCCCCTTCTTCATCCTTATTAATATTTCCTGTATTATCATCTCCTCCGTCGTCCAATCGTCATCTCTTTCACCGTTTCCTCCATCACGATTCTCATCCTTATCTTTCAAATTTTCTTCTTCAATAATTAAAGTACTTTTATTAGTCAATTTTTTTTAATCTCTTTAACCTCCCCAATCAATTTGTCCAGCTTATTATTTAATTCTTCATTGTTTACCATCATCATTTCCTGAAATTTTAGGAAATACTCGGGAATCTGAGTGTTAATACCCTCAGAGTCTTTAGAGCATTCTCCTTTTTCGAAATTTCTTGTTTCAGTACCATGGAACATACTTCCTTCCATGAAATCTTCACCAGGAAACAACCTCTTGAACACAAACTATTGCAGTAATTTAACATATTATACATAAGTATATTTTGGTTTATTGTATATATACAGGTTTACTTTAATTTTTTTACAATCTACGTAAACTAAGTGCATTACCTGATCATTGTCAAATACCCTTTCAGCCAATTCCTTCCACTCTGGATGTGTGTCAACAATCGAGTTTAACATGCACAAATTGCTATCACCAACTCTTTTAGCACATAACATGGAAGGTCCAGTCAATAGTGGTATACATTCATATGCCCAAACCAAAAGTGCACAAGCAAATCCAGAAATTCCAACAACTAGAGCTGAAGGGTTTTTGATAGAATTTTTGATTGAATCTATCATAACGTGATACCCTATTCTTTTTCATGTGTAAGTGTCAAATTGGGTTTCGTCATCAACCAATTTTATGTGCTCAATATCTACCACAGTTATTAATTATTTTCCTAGTATAAAGTTTTATAGGAAGTATATTTTTGTCATCTTCACTTTGTATTCATCTTTTACTTTTTTTGAGTCGTAGAAGATGTATGCCAACCTTGACCTCGATATACTATCCTCATTTCTGAAATACTTTCCTGAAAATTTACCATTTAGTTTGTCCATGTTAACTTGTGGTAATGGTCCACAATTCAATCTAGTTATTACTTCATATTCTCTTATCATAAACTTAGCTATATTACCTTCAAAGTTGAACCAAAATTCATTTTCCTTTGTCAAGGCACATTACCATCTTATAATATGATATAGTAATTGGCTTTGGAATTTGGTTATTTTTAAATCAAGGAAAGAACCAAAGGGAGAACTCCTAAACATGTCTATCTGTTCCCTATTCAGTTTTTTTTATTTTATTTTATGTTAGTAATCACATCTAAATGTGCATATATATTAAGTTTCTATGATCTAGACCATTTATTCCTTTTCAGGATTAATTGTGCAACCTACAAACATTCGTAATAAGACACGTTATTATTCCTGCCTTATTATATTTAATTTACAGCATATGTGATATATGACCAAAAATACCTTGTTCAAATCATTATCTATATCCCTCTTTTCTGCACTCTTATTTTTCATATTTGCTTTATATGAACATTATAAATATTCAATACAATATAATAAATCAAAATTATAAATCAGTTGTATGTATCAAATGGTATATATTAGTATATATAAAATACATTTTTTGGTTCTACACTTCTTTTCAAACCTTTTTGCACTTTCATTTTCTTTGTTGTATTTGATTTTCTCTATACTTCTTTTCAAACATTTTTGCACTTTTCTTTTTTTTCCAGTATGTACTTCTTTTGCTTTGTCTTCAATTGATAACTTTCTCTCCTTCATCTGAGTTTCATTAAATATTCTTTTCTTCTTTTTCATTTATCTATACAACTTTCTTTTAATTATCGGTACATTATCCTGTCAAATATACATTATCTCGCCAAATATACCTATAACTACTTAACCATAATAATTAAAATAATATTGCTTCCAATAAAATATAGCTCATCTGATTCAAAACTTTCTTCAAAACGTATTTTAGTGTTCTTTGATCCTTCTGATTTCTAATATACGATCATATACCAATACATTAATAAATATACCTCATGTCAGAGCCTAATTATTCGGGTTCATAACATATAACAATGTTTATATATATATATATAGATTAACTGACCTCTCTTTCTTGTGCATCCATTTTCTGAACTGGTGTTTCTACCTCTACTTTTCTTTTCATGGCTAAGTTCTCATCGTAGAGAACTATTTGAGTGCCATTTGGTCCTGTTATATCATATTCATCCTCACCTGGGTACACTATTTGTATAGGTTTGTAACCCATTTGATTATCTTCATAAGTCTCTTGAGAACTGGTTATCTTTTCATCCTATGATACAAGCGAATACAATATAATTAATATATATATACTTATTAAACATCAATAAAGTAACATCTTATAACAGTTAATATTAAATATACCCCAGCATCATCGATAATGATTGGATTATATTTGTTTGATCTTCTTTTCTTACTCCTGGACCCAAGGCATCTTTCACTTCGTCTTACCATTTTCTGCACTGCCAACATTTAACATATGTAAAGCACATTGCATTGTCAATCAACCTAGAGTAATTATTTGTTACATATTTAAATCACAATGTAGGTTAAAGAAACTCAGAGTACATTTTAGCTACGCCCTAAAATTCACAATCCAATAGTTTTTATAACTTAGATTCTTAATAAACACTAGAATATGTCACAATTAAAAGTACATTTTTTATTTTGGTCCACAATTCGAACATCTAAAATATATCAAATGAACCTAATGTTTATACTCAATTTTTGTAGGAAAATATCGAAATGTGACGATCCTTGAAAGTCATCTTCTTCACGCCTGAAAACTCAATAAACCCTAGAATCAACCACATGCAAAATTACAGTTTTGTTTGTTTGCCTATTTAATTGAATATCTTCAATATACCTAATGTCTCGTATGTATTGAATATATACAATACTAACCTCAAAAGTAATGAAAGTAATGAAGTTGTCGGCCGTCAAATGTCTTCTTCTTCACTGCCGAAAGCTCTAAAATTTCTCAATACCAACGTTGTCTTCTGTGAGTACAATGGAGGTACGATGGAGCGATTTTCGTATATGGAAAGTAATAAAACGTTTTTACTACTTTCCAAAATCGTAAAACCCACAATCTATTTCATTTATTTATTTGTTATAAATTATAAATCAATTAAATAATACAAAATGCCAAAGATGTAATTTAGGCCTATATTTGTGTAATATTGTGGCCCATTTGGGACTTTTGTGAAAACTATTAGTAATTTGAGTTTTTCATGTAATATCATATAGCAATTTAGGCTATATGAGTTAAAGATCCAAATTTTAATCGAAGTCCAAAATGGATAACTAAAATTTTAACTCAAATACAAAATATCTTTTAACGAAAGAGATTTAGTCATTAGTAAAGCAAAAATCAATCAAGGTACTACTGTGAAAAAAATTAAAACATCAAGCTCCAGGGCCAAGTTATCCCATAAAATGACCCACTTGTTCTATAACTATTGTATTGAAAAATACATATGTGAACGAAGAAGAGTTTAAAAGATACCAATATACCATAAACCAACCTATCCTGGTGGATTGATAACTAAAGAAAAGTACAAACATACGAGGTGTTATGACATATATAATAATTAGGGATTATGGGACAAAAAATAAATCCAATCGGTTTTTGACTTGGTGCAACCCAAGGGCATCATTCTTTGTGGTTTGCACACCCCAACAAATATTCTGAAGGTTTACAAGAAGATAAAAAAAATATGAGATTGTATCCAGAATTATGTAAAAAACAATGAGAATTGTTTCTGGTGTTGAAGGAATTGCACGTATCTTCGAGATTCAAAAAAGAATTGAACAGAGTAAAAAGTATTAAAAGAAACCGTTATTACAGTCTTAAATAGTCTCCCCAAATATATTAAAAGACAACCATATCACATAATTTTGCATTGGCATGGTCATTAATGGGGGCACTATGGTAATTCATATATTTTCCTTTTTCTTTTAATTCTTTAATTTTGAACGACTATTTTGATCTCTGTATATCTGTCGGTATAAATTCCACGATTCAAAACCATTACCAAATCAATGAGTAAGCTTTACATTGAGTCGTCTAAGCCAAACAGAGTGAAGCACCATATGGAACATATCAAACGCCTTTGCCGGCCGATGAATCTCAAAATGTCTCTGCACTTCCATCACTCCTCGGTGCAGTTTCAAGTATTTCTTCATCGAAACTCCTCTCAAGATCGTCTTGATCTCCTGAATCCTCTCCGACGGAATCCGCATCGAGAATTTGCTCCAATCCAGCACATCATCGAACGGCAAGGAGTAATAATCG
>JBBPDI010000009.1:14168508-14184018 GCA_037974545.1 Cucumis variabilis | reverse complement strand
AAATAAGATTTGAATGAAATATTAATTAAATATGATTTAATTAATTATATTAATATAAATCTATAAGATATTAGAGATATTCATTCAAATAAAATTTGAATGAAATGTTATTTAAATATGATTTAATTAATTATTAATTAATTGATTAATTTTTAATTAATTAGAATCAATTAGTTAATAATTAATAGATTTGATAAATGAATCTCATGATTCTCTCCTACTTCTTTTCCTATTCCAAAAAGGAAAGAGAGTTATAAATATCTATAATAAAACAGTTTTCTTTAACAAATTTATTAAGAAAAAAAAAAAGAGTTTCTCTCAAATACCTCTAAATTTTTTTCATCTCAATTGTTTCTCACAAACCAATCTCATTCAAGAGGATAGAAAGGTGTCTGACGGGTTATGTCCTAATTCGGTGGTTTGCAGATTCAGAGACATCAAAAAAAGTAAGTTCTTTGTATCTTTTAAATAAAAAGCATGCTTAGTTTTTATTTAGAATTTTGATTCTAAATTTTTGCTAATGTACTGGTATTTTGGGATTCCCAAATTAAATTGAGTAATGGTTCTGTAAAATTTTTTGCTGCCATAGAGCTTTTATCCCTTCAATATATATATCGCAGTAATTCAAAATTATGATTAATCAATGTTATGAGTGTAACACTACCTTTAGTTTGCAAGCGTCGAGTAGAAGAACCACGAAAACAAAAAAAATGATTAATAAGAAGAAAAGTTATCAAAATGTAGTCATTATCGTCGAGCTGGTCACAAAATGATGTGAGATTATGTTGTTGATAAGAATCATTCTGCTTGAAGATAGAGAACATTTTTATGTTAGCAGTGGTCACCTTGTTGTAAAGTAATATATGAAGTAATGTAGTGGTTATTTTATTGTAAAGTAGTAATATAAATTAATGTTATAATGGAGTTTAATTTATATATGATAGTTTCTATCGGTTATAAACTTTACTACGAAGTTTATCGTTGATAGCTTTTATCAATGATAGACTTTAACATGTATATTAACATAACTTTACTACGAAGTTTATCGTTGATAGCTTCTATCAAAGATAGACTTCAACATGTATATTAATAAAACTTTTTCTCAATAAAACGCACCCATTAATACTAATTTGTAATGATTCAACATATATAGTACTAATTTCTTAATGGGAACACAAAATCACATAACTTGCCATGATTATTCCACCTGTGATCCAACATTTTTCTATATTAATATGGTAAAATCAACTAAATGTGAAGAGGTAATGTCACTGTGAAGTCTTTTTCACCATTATGGTCTATCATTAAAACATCCATTGAAGATCAGTCAATTTGCAATATTCAACTTGTGATCCAACACTTTTCTATATCAATTGAACAAAATCAAATAAAATATGAAGTTTATCATTGATCTTTTCTATCATGAAATATCCGTAAAACTAATAATACAATATCCATTTAATCAATGAGAGAGTTGCAAATCAAAACTAGGGACAAATCAATCGGTCTCTTACAATATTTTAGTCTTTTGCATTCTCCAACATTTTATTTAATCAGTTAAGTTGTCTCTTCGGTCTAACATTTTTAACATCCTTTGCTATTTCCATCGTTTTCATTTTTTTCTTGAACAACCTGAAATGATGCTGAATTAGAGTTTATAAATATATATTATAATGAAAATAATCTAAACATCTTCCAAGTCTATTAGTGACATAAACATATCACTAATAGACCCTAAACAATAACACACAAACTGAAAAAAGATTAGCATGCCAAAGAAAGAAGTTAAACATTCCAACACAAACAAGTTCAACATCCTCCAAATCTATCAATCAGTGATCGAAACATATCACTGATAGACCATAAGCAACACCTCACACAAAATACATTTTAGGCTAGAGCTTGAATTAGAGTTTATAAATATATATTATATACAAGCAATCTAAACATCTTCCAAATCTATTAGTGATCATAGAAATCAATCACTGAAAGACCTTTAAGCAACATTACAAAAATATGTATATTAAAATAAAGTATCTACTAACATCCCTAAATATGTTCCAAGTCTATCAATGATAGAACGTATCATCGATAGTTTAAGAAATATCACATAAATAAACCCTAAACCCTAAACTAAAACATCTACCAACACACCTTAGCGCAAACAAACAGATTTGAATGTCGAAAAAACAAGTTCAACATCCCAACACAAACAAGTTCAACATCTTCCAAATCTATCAACAATTGATAGAAACATATCACTGATAGATTCTAAGCAATATCACACAAAAAATGCACTTTCAAATAGTGCTTCTACTAACTTCTCAACACAAACAAGTTAAACATATTCAAGTTGATAGAAACATAACTGATAGAACTTTAAACAACACATAAAAATGTACATAAAACTAAATTATCTACTAACATCCCAATGCAAACAAACTAAACATCTCTCAAGTTTATCAATGATCTATAAACATATCACAAATAAACCTTAACCCTAAATAACAACACAGCAGAATCAAACAAAAAATGAAGAAATCGATTTCAAAACAAATAGAAAAAGAAGAAAACCTATTTTAAACATATAACGACCAAACGGAAAACAAAAATATCGAAAGAATAAAAATAAGCGAAGAACATGAATTGAAGCAGAAAGCCTGAAGCGAAGCCAAAAACTTGAAGCGAAGAAAGTAAAAAATGATGAAGTGGAGAACTTGAACCGAAGCCAAAACCGAAGGCACCAGCACTACAAAACAAAATAGAAATACGAAGAAAAGAGAAGAAAGTGGGAGATGGAAGGAAAACGTGAAGCGAAGCGTGAAATTGTGTTTGAAATCGAAATACAAAACGTAAAGTGTATATGGTTTGTTGTAAGGGCATTTTCACCTTTTACCTTGGAATGTAATTAAAATTTGGCATATTTGCAATTATTTTAAATATTTTCTATATCCTTATTTAATTTATACTGATTTTTTGTAAGCCCAAAATAGATAACCAAAATTTTAACCCAAGTCCAAAGTATCATTTTTTTTTTTTTGCTATAGGATGTAAATATTTTTCATTTTCTTCTACTTATGTAAATTTCTCTATAAAAATTGAGTCAAATAAGAAAATGGGCCCAAGCCAAAGCCTAAGCCAAGCCACTAAATAAATTGGTCCAAGCTAAAACCCAAGTCCAATAGGAAAAGGGGCTCAAGCCCACTTAAAACGCATGAAAATTTTCTATAAATAAACGCATTTTCATTCCTTTTGGAGATCTTTGGTTGAAGGAAGAATTGAAGCCTTGAAGAACTGAAACTCTGAAAAAATTGAAGACTCAAACTTTGAAAAGCTCTTAGACGTGCAAGTTCTTATCAACTTTGAGATCACCATCTTCTAAAAGATTGACGACTTGGAAGATTAAACTTTTCTTGACTTCTAAAAAATTGAAGCTCAAATCGACTTGCAACTACAACTTCCTAAAGAACGAAGATCAAGAAGTTCTAAATTTTAATTTGTATTTAAAAGAAAGCATCAAAGAAGTAAATACTAGAAAGAAGTAAATACTAGAGATTGTATCCACTAAAAATCAATATACAAAATTTAATTTTACGAATTACATTTCTTCTAAAATTTGATCTTAACAATTATATAAATGAATATCAAATGATAAATAATGCTAAAAAAAACAATCTAAAAATTTGAAATTTTGTTGGCAGGAAATATTAGACAATGACATTGTAAAAGACCTTTGATTATCATAAAAGGACTATATAAAAAATTTAATACTTAGAAAAACCCAAAATATGTTAAATTAAAATATGGAGTATTTTAAAAAATAACAAAATATAGCCACATCCAATAAACTCTATATAACATATTTAACTTTTTTTTTTGTTTATAACTATTCCCCTGGAAAAAAATGTTAGGTTAATTATTATAGCTTGGGTTAAATATTCAAATTTTTATTTTTTTAGTTTTTAATCATAAATACTTATTATTATTTTTTCTTTTAAAAAATATAGTTTTCAAATAGGGTTTTTTCAAAACTAGAAAGAAAAAAAAAGTTATTTACCCATCATAGAAAAAAAATCATTAAAACACAAAATTAATTACTTCAATGAAGTATAAATATTTTGCTAATTTTTCTATTCTGGACTATTTTTATTTCAAATATATCAAAATACATCATAATATTTACAAATATAGTAAAATATCATATGATAGACTATGATAATTGTTTTTTGTATCTTCATGACATAGATAAACATAGATAGTATTTGTTATGATCTATCTTGATTTATCCCAAGTAGATTGTGATTTTCTGATATTTGTAAATATTTTAAAATAGTTTTTTTCTACATAATAGATTGTGATAACTATTATTTGTTTCTACCATGACATAGATAGTATCTATATCATGGTCTTGATTTATTCCATGCAGAATTTGATTTTGTAAATATTTACAACATTTTTGTTATTTAAAATGGTTTTCTTTTTTTAAAAATACTTTATGGTTACTTTGATGTGATGTTTTTATTAAATTTTTTTTGAAAAAAATCTTTTTAAGTACAACATGAAGGTGGAGATTTGAACGTGAGACCTCTGGCATCGGAAACATACAGATGCCACTTTATGGTTACTTTGATGTGATGTTTTTACTAAATTTGTTAGAAAATAATAATGACTTTTTTCATATATATAGATATAGTAAATTGTGATAATTTTCTTGCTATAATAAAATGAACTAAAATATTTATGATATATAGCAACATTATAAATCTATCAATATTTATAGAAGTTTATTAGTGTCTATCATAAATATAATCTAAAACTTTATTATATTTTGTACATATTTTCAAAACATTTTTATTGTTTAAAATAATTTCGAAACTGATAAAGTAGTGACTCAGTCAACAATAGTGGTTGAGAAGATTCCACAATTAACAACCAACGGTGCAATAAGTAAAAACAGTAACACAAGACATTGTTAATCCAGTTCGATGATACAACATCTACGTGTGGGAATCCTTGACCCGAGTTCAGAGGATTTATTTCTTTGAGATATAAATCATAATTACAATCCTATGATCTTAAGTACACAAATTAAAACAATTATTCTTAACTCTGTACTTTGAGTGATATAACTTTACTGCACGTAAAACTATCACTAGTTTATTTCAAAGATAACTTGGATGAAACAAAAATCTCTCCTTAATCATGTTTTTCATCAATTAGTAGATTAAGGATGTATAATTGAATATCTCCCTCTTAATCACGTTTCTCATCAAACTGCAAATTAAGGTTCCTTATTTTTTCTTGCAACAGAAGCTTGATCTTTGTAATTAAGTCATCATGACTTTTCTTCCACACAAAGATAGCAATGTTAACACATGCACCAAAAACGCCAAGGACCTCGCAATCCATAGTCAAACAAAATTCAGTGTTAAAAAAGGAAAGGATATTAAATCCCATGATCTACCCCTTCAAATAATATAAGATAATATTTTCTAATTGAAAGAATATCTTTTAATTACAAAATCGCTCCAAATAATATTTTTTTGATATGAAATAATCTTCAAATCTTTACACACAAAGTTTTTTTTTGTCACGTCGACTTTCATAATGATAATTCTGATCAAATATAACAACGACAGACGCACATATCTTCTAACAAAAACGATTCTTCTTCTACTATTTTTTAAAACTTGAGTATTATCTAAAATTTAAGGTTTGTAGGCACAAATTTAGACATTTAAATTGTTTGGACTGAAATGGAATGAAACTGATAGGAATCCCAATTACATTATTTAAATTTCCACATGAAACCTTAGCCATAATCAACCTTATCGACACCATCTATAATATGATCAATTGTAAACAACATAAATAATACATATCTGCTGATCATTTTCCAGTTGGTTTTGATTTTTGCGTTGAATGCTTCTACATCTTTTTCATATTAGTACTTCTCCTTTTTCATATTCTCACATATTCTTATTCATTATTTTTTTTCATCTGCTCTATCATAATTTCTTTTCCTTCTTTGTCATTTCTCATCTTCAATGTCATCTCCTTATTCTTTTGTTATTATCAGGTATTGTGTCCTTCTTTTTTCATTATAGGTCTAAACCATCGTTTAATAAGATCATTTAGATTTGATATCCTCACGTTATATCAATCTAAGTTCATAAGAAAATTATTAAATAACTCGTATGAATCATTATAAGTGATTTAAGAGAAATTTAGTCTGATCCTACCAAAATTAGGATATAAATTTGATAATATCTAGTAGGCTATGATCAATTTGATATTTTATTCACTTTTTTGGCCCTATTGCTCGAAAAATGATATTAATATTAATAATGATTCTAACATATTTAAAATCAAGTTTAAAAAAAAAAACTATTTTAATATATATATATATATATATATATATATATAATAATTAAAAAATAAAATTTACCTTTTACATTCAAAAAAAATAATTAAGAAAAATATAGAAATGAAATATAAATATATAAATAAGTTTTATTTAAATATAAAAAAAATTATGAAAGTGGATGGGCAAGTCTTCATCTCTCTTCCCCTCTCTTTTTATTTTCTTTTTTTTTAATGGGGCGAGTTTTCAAGACTCGCCCCCTTCTTTTTCTTTTTCTTTTTTAAAAAAATGTCAAAAACATCATTATTTTGGTAAAAAGTTTCAAAATAACAGTATTTTGATGATAAGTTTTTAAAACCATCTTATTTTTGTACTTAATTTAGTTGTGCTTTTTGTGTTTTTTTCTCTCTGGAATATTAAGAGCATGTTTTCAAACAAGTACGGAAGATCTATGAAGGGATCAAAAGAACATGTGTCTCTCACCTCGTGTCATTATATATGCACATACTGTGTTTTTTATAAAATATAAAAAAAAATGTTTGTAATATTTGAATATAAAGAATGTGTGCCCCTTGTAACCAAGATTGTTGCTTTTTATGTTGGTTAAGTGATAGGATCTCTAAATCCCTAACCAATTTCGTTTAGTGAAAACTTTGAGAGAGCGAATTATATTATTATTTGTTTAAGAGTATGCATTTCTCTTAATAATGTGGAAGTCCCTCTATATATTTATACCTTCACTTATGGGTTTGGACCCTAAGAGGCACCAAATTTTTGAAAGGGAAGAGAAGATAGGGAAAAGTGAGTTTGCCGACATCTCCAAACGTGCCGCTCAAGCGAGAAATAAAATAACAATATTTTAGCTAAAATTTATTTTGAATTATTCAAAACCCTTTTAGATTTAAGGATTTAATTAGATATTAAATCGAATTATTTCCAAAATTGAATTGAATCGTTTTTTATTAATTACGATTTGGACCTTTGTTGGACCAGGATTAATTACAAATTAGATCGATCGTTATATGCTCATTCAACTGTTTTTATTTGACCATCATAATAACGAACTACTGTCGTCATTTATTTTCAACAGTTAGCTTTCCTCGATCCACTATATCACCTTTCCATTCTCATTTTCATAAACTATAAACAATTTCAATCTCTTTCATCTCTTTCAACTTTTTCTTCATTTCCTTCTCGACTTCTCATTTCTACTTTACCAAAATTCTGTTTCTCTTTTTAGTTTATCGAGCATACTAGAATTTATTAAGTGTTGGTATGCTGATTAGTTCCAGTGCAGTTCCTACCGTCAACATTAGAAGCTATTTTATCTTGAGGACGACAGAGCACATGATATTTGTATGCACATCCAAGCAGAGCCGCGACTCAACCTGTTATTAACGTGCTTCTGTTTTGCAGGTTTTCTCACTACAACCATTAGCTCCATCAAAGTGCAACACCTTAAAATATATATATATATATATATATATATATATATATACCCACATAAAGTGTTAGACATCTTGATTTCTTTTTTATTTTTTTACAAGTTTTCATACAAATATTTTTTTAAATTTTAGACTGGTTTGATTTTTAGTTTTTAAAATTAAAACATATAAACTTCATCTTCATTATAAAACTTTGGCTTTTTATTTAATTGCTTATAATATTTTAAAATTACATTCAAAGTACCAATTCAATCTCTAGTTTAATAATAACGGATAAATATTGAAAATTTTCTATTTTGACTTTAATAAGTTTCTTATATTTATCTTTTATAAATAAATAAATATATATATATATATACACACACATATAAACCTTCAATTTAGAATTTAAAAGTTTCATGATATAAAAAATGTTTAGGAATTATTCGATGTATTAGACAGACATTGAAATTTTAAATTTGTAACTAATAGTTACATTATTTTTACGAAAAAAAATGTATGGTACAAATTATTATACATAAGCCGAAATGCTACAGAACACAAATTTAGATGTTAATGAACTAAAATTTTAAATTTATATAAAGTTGTGCCTCATAATATAAAATTCTAGATCGGCCACTATTCATTATTGCTTATTCGTGAAGGAGAATCTCCATAGATGAGGAGGATGGAGTAGTGGTGTATTGTTGTGGTGGTGCTTAATGGTGTGACCTATCTTGGTGATGTCTTGAGCGATAAGCAGGTGCTTCGCCTCGGTGATCACCTTGATCACCCTATCGTCCTTAATGTGGCTGACCTTGTCCTCTCAACCCAAAGTTGGGGTGACTTCTCCAACCAAGGTTATAGGTGTTGGAGTAAGGGTTATCTTTCACGTATGCGACATCCCAGTGTTTGGTGGGCATGCGTTAGTGTTGTGAGGACTGTCACATCCCATATATCCACCTGCTCTACAACCTGAAATGAACTGCTTGTGGCATCAACTTGCAATAAAGCCATTGATTGCAGCAGTTTGTTCATCGCGGTCACTTGTCCTTGCAATGCCACCATTGCATTTCTATCCAATGGAGGTGTTCTATATATTTTAGGTTAAGCAAGGATTTAGATAATCTGCACGACGCATTGTAGGGGTATGACTTCACCATTCGTTTAAATTTGCTCAATGCATCGTGCAGATTCTCTAAATCTCTTTACTTGAAGAGCATCAGGTCCTGTCTTCTTCTAGCATTTTCGTTGAGCGGAAAGAATTTCTTCATAAATTTCTCTATTAATTCTTCCCATGTTTTCACCTCCCCCTATTCCAGGGAGTTTGCCCACCGCTTCGCTTTGTCCCTAGTGTTAGTGGGAACATAGTGAATCACAACTCAATCAGTGAAATGCCTGACATGTGGAATGAGGCTTGGATAGAGTAGAAAATTTGTATGTGTTCATGTGGATCTTTACATGGGTGGTTGCCAAATTGCCCTGCGTTCTAAATCATCTATAGCATGACAGATTTGATTTCAAAACATGAGTTCTCATTGAATGCAGGGTAGGTGATATCAGGATTAAAGTCATAAAGGTTTGGTGAGGCGTAAGACCATATAGGTCTATCCAAATCATGGGCTAAATAGGTAGAGTTGGGTTCTTAGGCAACTCTATTCAAAGGGACTCCTTGATTGTTCTGGTTATTTTCCATTTTGTCCGCTTGTCTTTTGTGTCTTCTTCTTCCATTTCTCTTAAAAGTTCGCTCTATTTCAAGGTCAAGCTTGAATTCCGGTAGTTCACCTTCTCTCATAAACTTGTTTGAGCGCTTTTTAGCTAAAACGCACGATTCAACTAAAATAAACATGTATCTAAGTTAAAAGGTTAAAACTTTGGCTAAAGTGTAAAATAGGTGTTTTGAATGATAGGTGGTGAAGAAAAGTTAAAGCTTGACAATGAAGCAAGACTACATGTTAAAAGAGGTGGTAATGAAGGTAGTTCGCGAGAAAAGTTATACGACGTGACTTGTGAAGTTTAAGTGTTTTCATGCGAAGAAAGGACTTGATCACAAGATGGTGTTTGGCAAGAAGCTAAAGAACTATGTGAGAAGAGCAAGGAAACTTTGGATAAATTTTTTTAAAGCTTTGTAATGGGTCACGTGTAAGGTTAAGAACTAAGCATAGTTAAGTTAAACCTTAATCTTACATGTGCACCACTAAGAGTAGAATCTAGCAAGTTGTTAAAAGTTTAGGCATGACTAAACTTGTTTGATGAGTAGTATAAATAGATGTTGAGATCAGATTATATAGGGACGGTTATTCTGAAATTTTGAAAAGAAAATTTAAAGTGTTGAAGTGCTGTCAAAGTGTATGCGAGAAGAAGCAGAAGAGAAGCAATTCAGGTTTTGAAGTAACAAAGTAGTGTGAGTGTTTTCTTCAAAGTTTTATATGATTGCAAGTTTTCTTATAAACTATTTATTGATTTGAAATGATGATTTCAAAATGAATATTTCCAAGAGATTTCACTACAACGAGTTGTGGAATTTTCGACGCCATAATGCACCAAAAATAATATAAAAACGCATCGAGAGAGGTTTTCCTGACATTAGAAGCTCCGACAGGAAGGACGTCAAAGTACAACGTCGAGGGAGCTTTCTCCAACACACGTGAAAGGGACAAAGTCAAGATTGCCTTATCCTCAACGTTATCCACGTCGACGTGTGGTTGATGTTGGCAGTGGAGTACGGCTGACGTCTCCTCCGTGCGTTGGGGATAAGGCACTCTTGATGCGACATCGGGAGAAGTTTTCCCCGACGTCATGGAAAAGGCGTCCAGGAATCCCTTGTTCATGACGTATACTATAGAAGATATTATTTATTTATTTTTATTAGATTGTTGTTTTCTTTTTATTTATTTTTTTTTGTTATTATGAGGAATTGTTTTGGATTTCGCTTTGGAAGGCAACAAACAAAATTTATATCAAATTATTAAAATAAAAAATTTTCAATTTATAAAATTAAATACAAAATCCAAATGTATAACAAAAATTACAAGTTGTTCAAATTGTTTAAAACAATTCCATGAAAAGAAAAAAACTACACTATCTCTTAAAACATAGCCGTGAATTTCACATCCCATTCTAGGTTTTCTCCTCTAAGTTGGATCATGGTGTGAATTTACTCTTTAAAATATTCCCTTTCAAAAATAAGATTTTCATAAATACTTTTCAGAAAATTCTATAAAAAATTCGATAGCACCTCTCCTAAAATATGGGGTAGCCAAAGCTAAAAATGAAGACATTTTTACTTCTATATGTATAGAACCACAAATACTACAGCACAACAAGTGTGTCTCACCACACATATCCAAACGGTTCTAGAGTTCAAGTAGAGTTTAAAGTTCAAACTAGGTATTACAAACAAAAAGATTAGAATCTAATGAGAGATTTTTCAAAACACGAGTCATTAGCGCCACTATTGTTACAACTAATCGCCCCATGATGTAATACAAAAATTTAACAATATACATACAAAAATGAAGATCTACAAGAATGATTGGAGATTCAATCAATGCTTGGTTTTGGATCACTACCTGGGGGGAGAAAACATTGAAAATGTAAGCTAAAAACTCAATGAGTGGTAAGTTAATAGATGTAAAAACTTGTAAAACAGCTAAAAAACATGTAGACATTTATCGGTCATGCAATAATAATTAAAACATCATTATTACATAATATTATAATCCACACGGTAAGCCCACAAACATATACCCAATCCAATCCAACCATGGCATGCACATAGATATACAACCAAGAATAGCTCGCACATGATCAAATAATCATGCGACCACGTCTAGCTATGATAGAACACTAAATACGCGGCCCGAAATAACTCATATGTGATCCATATCCACAAGGAAACACACGGTCAAATGGAGCTCATGCACATTTAGCATCTACCATAGTGACAACCTTCATCCAATCCATCCATGATAGCATACTAAATACACTGTCCAAAATAGCTCATACATGATCCATATCCACAAGGAAACATAGGCCAAACGAAGCTCACACATATTTAGCACCTACCATAGTAACCATCTCCATATCCGCTCATATGTGCATATAGAGCAACCCACCATGGGTTAAACTAGGCTCGAAGCCAAAATCATATCCTCCACCCATGTCCTCTCCTAGGCTCATGTTCCCGGATCTCCAGTCATGCCTCTTTCAATCCCAGAATCCCCTGACAACCATAGGTAACGCTATGAAAACACATTCAAGTAGCCTTAGGAAAATCACCTTTTCGTTCTTCATAAGCATCAGATAGTCATCTTTAAAAATATCAAGTACAACCAAAATTTTACACATTTTTACAAAATCCAAGCCATACACATTCTTGAAATCATGATGAGTACATACATCATTTAAACATAAATGAAAACATAGTTATAAAAAGTTTAAGTCATGTAGTTTCCCAGTGATACCATAAGATAACATATATAAGTATAAAGAAAGCTTGAAAATGAGCCACTCATAGTCAATAACTTGATCCCTCGAGGTTATACGCTTTCTCCACATTAATTTGGCTTGAAACAACAATCAAAATCTCTTAGTTATCTTCACATGACATGAAGCTACAACTATTTGAAAAAAATAGTTCATAAGACCACATAATTCTATTTTACACTTCTAAGGTTCTTAAAATTTCAAAGCGCCGCCGGATTAGACTAAACTTTTCACCTACGAATCCTCGTCCTTGAAATCTAGATACCTAACCCCATGAGCATCCAACTTAGTTCAAACTCAATGGGTCTTTTACGTAGATACCTCTTTGTCCCCATTATCTATGATGTTTAGGATTTATATTACCATGAGTCAAACTTAAAGACTTTCTACGATCACTCAAATCATTTATGTTTCAAACATGTAGCAACAACACCCAACGACCTCCAAAGCTAGAAGAAAGTCCCTTCTTGACCTCTAACATTCAACTTTAGGACCCAAGTCCTATGAGTAACCTAACCTTAATGCTTAGATTCAATGGGCATGTAAGAACTCGAAGAAAGTTCACTTAAATTACTCCTAACCACCTTATAAGTTCAAAATCAAGCATCCACCACCATGGTTTACTCAATACTATCACTAAGATTAGATGGGTACTCAAGATCGACTCCAAAAAGCTTAAAATCTTACCCAAGTTGTGCCAAACACCTAATTTTTAGCTTTCCAATTGCTGGACAGCAACTCAAACTCTCCTAAAACTCGAATCTAGCATTGACAAGTAATGGGTAATGTTAAACTCAAGTCTAAACTTAAGGGGTATTCAAAATCAGCTAAAAAGATAACCCGGAACCATAAGAATCTTTCTCTATTAATTATAAGCTATAACAAAATTTTAGATTCTATCAATGATAGTCACGACTTCTATCACTATAGCATATAAGTGGCTATTAGGGATAGAATTTAAAATTTTTGCCATAGGTTATAAATATTTTGTAAAATTTTCTATTTTTTAAAATTCCCCTTTTATATTATGGATTGTTTTGAAATATTGAGTTTTTATTTTCTTCTTTTGGTTCTTTGTTGTGCAATGTCATTAGGATACATTTTTTTTTCTTTTTCTTTTTATGAAAATTTGTTGTGCAATGTCTTTTTATGAGACTTTTTTTAATTTAGATTTATTCTTTTATCTGCATTTTTGTATTAAGGGTTGTTTTGAAATTTGGAGTATAATTGTTATATTTACAATCATCCCAATATTAAACTTGCTTAAAATTCATAAAATATTTTTTTTATTTTCTAATTATTTAAAAATACTATCAACATCAGTTAATATTGATATTTCATCATGTAAAATTAACACTTTAATAGTTCTGGTGCTAAAAAGGAAAAAAAAAACTTTAATATTTTTGTCCACATTACATTTTAAATCCAAGAAATTGAAAATAAATATATGATAATGTTTGTATTTAATAAAAAAAGTATTCCAATTGATTTACCTTCTAACCAAGTAAAAAAATATTCCAACGCATTGGCTATCAAACACAATACGCTTTTACGCATTGGTTGTCAAGTCCAATACGCTATTTTTATGCATTGACCAGCTTCATTCCACCATATAGTCCTTTTCTACATGGCTGACTTTACTCCATATGTGCATATAATAGTTAGCTTCAATGATAGAAATAACAGAAATAAGACTAATGGTTTACAAACAAACATAACATACAATCATCACGCATGAAGTTTTAGCTTGAAACATAACATAAAAGCTTTCTTTGGAAACCACGTTTTCTTATAAACATTAACATGAAATACAACATTACAATACAACATGAAACTTTAGAAGGAAAGCTTATAAAAGAATTCACAGCTTTAGGAAATCACTCACAACACAATTTCCCTTTCTTTCTAAGAACACCTAATGATTCAAAAGCCTTTTCTCGTCTAATGAATCTTCAACAAGATAGTACTTAAGAATTTCCCTATCAAAACCTCAGAGTAATCTCCTTCTCTTCTAACCTCTTTTTTTATTATTATTTATACTAATCTTAAATTGAATTAGTCATCCTTGAGTCCTCATAAACTCGTTAGCTCCTATTTAATGTAATACACTTGATATCTCCACCATGCTTAGCTTAAACCTTTATACATGGTCAATTAAATACAATTAGAAATTTTTTGGAAAATTTCTAACTCTTCATCGCATAGCTTATCTCGCATTGAACTTCAGATTGCTTGGAGAAGGCGAACGTTCTCCTCGCATCGCCTAAAACTTATCATCCAGTTTCCAAACGCATTTTCCTTTTTTGCATCGCTTGGCTTTACACAACTCAACAAAACACTTAGCTTCTCAAACAGTTTCTTTTCAAAAACATCTTCTTCCAAAAATCCTTACTAAAACACTTATTTTTCAAAATTGACCTTCTATTCAGGCACGGGTTTTACAAGATTCCCTTACAATTACCAAAAAAGAATCACTTGATTAAGATGGTACCATAATGGTAGTGTTCAAGCTTCTACAATGTTATTCTCTTCAATTAAAATTGATTTTCACTTGTTAAGCCTCATTCATAATTCAAATTCTAAGCCTACAAGTAAGAAAGAGTGTTTATGATATAATCCAATTAAAAGTAAGCAGCCACTCATCTATTCAATTATAGTTTAATTTCACTTAGTAAAAACAAAACTCATAATCAAGTAGGAATTTGGTAATCTAGCAAATATTTGTAATTTATTTTTGAGTTGTGATTTTTTTTATTATATATGAATTTGTTTCTATATTAAAAGGTGACAACATACACCAACATAATAAAAATAACGATGAACAATATAAATTAATACACCTCGGACAGGTTTAAGACTCTCAACCTTCATATGGTAGAATAGAAATTTGATAACCAATAACGTTATGATAGAAGAATGAATGTGGAAATTTCTTCTTTTTTTTCTTTCCAGATATGTTCAAACAATAAATTTCTTAGGATGGATAGATAAATATGGAGCCTAACATAAGTAGTTTTCTTTTTCTTCCTAATACAAACTATTTGGACTTCTTCTTTTTTTTGTTTTTTTTTTCTGTTGTTCCAGTCTTGTTGAAGCAAACTCCCAATATTTTTCATTACAATCCAAGTGAGATCATTTTTTTTATACAATAAGCACTTCTAATTTGGAAGGAAAACAGAAATCGACATCCCCCATTTTGGTGAGAAAATCAAAGAAAATAGCTAATTAAATAAA
>JBBPDI010000009.1:14098792-14124800 GCA_037974545.1 Cucumis variabilis | reverse complement strand
TTTGTTTTTTTTATGTAACCCTAATTCTCTCTATTTATTCCTCTTCTTCCCTCATTGTATTTGCAAGTATTAGTGAATTAACATTCCGTGGTTTTTCTCCCTGTTCTAGGGTTTCCACGTAAAACCTTTGTGTCGTTTCTCTTCTCTTTTCTTCACTTACTAATACTCATATCATTTCATCCCAACGAAATCTTTATCAAATTTAACAGTAATTAAGTTAGATCCACAATTCTAAACCTTAAACTCGAATAAATTTGACTAATAATTTGATTGAGCTTGGAATTATAAATTATATTTGATTAAATCATTAAAGTTGTTTGGGTCCAAAATTCAATCCATCATAAAGCTATAGTAGAAATTTAGACCAAAGAAAAAATTAAGTCTAAGCCTAAGTTTAGTCCAAGCTCGTGTTTATGTAAGTTCCTTAAAAAAAAGCTCTAAAAGTAGAGTGATCTTGTCCTTCATTTTGGAAAGATGAAAGAATTGGTATCAAATCTCTCTAATATCCGGTTCCGTTTCGCAACAATTTCAATTTTTTTTATTTTTGTTTTTTTTCTATTTTCTAAATTATATTTTTAACTTTTTGTTTATTGAAAACAAAAACCTAGTAATTGATTTTGTTTTTTTTGTATCTAAAAATAAAATGCATTTTTTGAAAGTTTTTTTTTTTCATTTCTAGTTTTCCTTCCTAATTAAAAGAAAATTATAGTAAAAAAAAAGTAAATTAGTTATCAAACACAACTCTCTTTTAAAATTCAAATTTTAAAAACAAAAACAAACAAATAGTTACAAAATATGCTTAAACTCTCTAAAGTTTTAAAAACAAAAACAAACAAATAGTTACCAAATATGCTTTTTAACTCTCTGAAGATTTGGAGGTGCAAGATTAAAAGAATAATAATTTCGAGATGGCAAAGCTCTGCAACTCTAAAATTCTAAATGCCCAAAGCTTTGAAACTTGGAAGATTTAAAGATCTAAGAAAATAACTCAATTTGACTGCAAGAAAATAACTCAAGTTTTTTATTTCAATTTAATACTTGGGTTTTTAAAATATATCACACTTTTAATTCTTAATGTCGCAATGTAATCGCGAAGTGGATCAATTGACATTCTCGTTATTTAATCTTAAAATAAATAGGTTTGGAGTCGCTATCAACCATAACATTATATTAATGTGTGATTTGTCACAAAAACAATATTGGTCTACATAAATTTACATTTAGGTTCGAGAATCAGTCGTATGAGGAAGGTGTTAGCACCTTACAACATCCGTAAAAATAGTTAACAAATTTTATCTTTTAAACTAAATTACACAAGTTCACAAAACAAAGTTTTGATTTGGTTTTTTAAAAGTGTCTCATGGTTCTCAATTCATATCTAAAAAGAAATTAATAGATAATTATGGATGGTATAAAAGCATTAAAAAAATAGAGTTTAATTGGGTTTCAAAGAATGATTTCAATCATCTCAAGAATATTAAAATATCAAACTTTGATATATTTTCGTGTTCAATAGAAAATTTCATGTATTCAAATAATTAATAAATTCCAAAGAAAACACTATTTAGTTCCATTTTAAAATATAGAGTTGTTGATATTTTTTAAAGAAAATTTATAAATTAATTTTGAAATGGAGAAATTTGATGTATTTATAGAATTTAAACCATAATACCCATAAAGAAACACTACTTAGTCTCCGATTTAAATTTTTATATTCATATAAAATTAGCAAAAAAAAAATGAATGAATTTTTTGGTATGCTTTTTGTTATAATGGAATTGGAAAATAAACAAAACAAAAAAAAAATTAACACCATTCTAAACTAAATATTTATTTTTACTCTTTTTTTTAGAGAAAAACAAAAGAGTTTAAATATTTTTTTCTTGACTTCATGAAGAGAAACTTTTCTTTTTCAATTTAGCTCTTTTCCTTATTCAGTTTACTTGTTTCCTACTTTAGTTTTATTGTAATTTACTTTTATTTGTTTTTAATTTGGTAAATGCTTGGATATTAATAGTTTTAACTTTTTCTCTCCAATTAATTATGTCATTAAAATTTCTCTAAGACCATTCACATCCCTCTATCTCTCACCTTTCATATTCCTTCTTTCATACTAACTATTTGTATATCTCTTTCAATCTTTCAAAAAAAAAAATTTCTATTCAAATCTTTGGGTATAAATATCACATTAATTTTCTTTTCTATTTATGTTCACAAGTCACAATAAAAAGTTAAGGGTGTGAAGAAAAAATCAAATCATGTTTTTTATTCTTTTCTAATTTTTTTCTTATTTTTTTTTTGTTTCCAATTCCTTATATAGAAATATTTTTATGTATATTCCTTCATTTATAGATTTTTGCGATGCCTAGGAATACACAGTCGACTCAATAAAAAAGATGTAGAGAAATTGATAAGGATTCAAAGATGAAGAATGTAAAAATGAGAGACAAAAGAGTGAACAGTTAGAAGCGTCATTTCCAAAAAACAACAAAGTGACATGCAAATGCTAAATAACTAGGTTTGTTAAAATTTTATTATTGCTTTGTATCTAATTATGCTTTTGATGTAAAGATGTAGAATGTGCTTATCACTATAGTATATTATGAATCTTATAATTGAGGGATCGAATGAAAACATTGTCTTCTCTATTAGTATTATTTCAATAATATATTTTTCATTTAAATTTAATTATTCATTTCAAAAGAATAACTACTTATAATTCTTGGGAAATTTGTTAAAATAATTATACTTCTTGAATAGGGTAGAAATACATAAAATATATAGAATTACACAAATGTCAAAATAATAATCAAGTCAATGTCGATATCCAAACACTACAAAAAAATTTATTATTAAGTGACAAAGTTTTAGTGGCGCAAGTAATTTTTGTTACTAAAAGTTCATTTATAGTGACGCAAAAAAAAAAAGTCACAAAAGAGTATTATTAGCGATAAATTCTTAATCCGTGCCACTAAAAGAATGAGTAAATGTCACTAAAATTAAAATAGTTTTAGCAACAAAATTAGTTTGTTGCTAAAACTTTAGAAAATTTCTCCCAATTTCATTTTCCTTCCCACTTTTCATTAAACAATTTAATAAATATTTATTTTGTTTTTATCTTTCCCTTTCCCTCTACTGCTCACGATAAGCCCCTCCAAGAACCCATCCCCAATCTTCACCACTCTGCGACAATGAGATGACGAGTACTCTTTTGGTCGGTGACGATGCACTCCTGTTTCGACCGGTGACAACCTACGAAGTATTTGGCCGACGATGACCCACGATTTTTGCAACAACCTATGATTTCGACGCATCCCCATCGTTTCCACCAGCGACCAAGATTTTAACGGTCCCACACTGTTTCCACTGGAGACCCACAATTGTTACCATTTCTGTCGACAACCCACAACCACGAAGAAGCTCTTTGACTCAAAATCGTATTCGTTTCGACTATCACGAAAATATTCCTTCTGTTTTAGTTTTGGCCGCTACCCACCATATTTCAAGTTTTCTTTCTCCTCAACCTCAAGGTTTGTCAACCTCAAATTTCACAGTAGATTGTTGTTGCTTTAAGTTTTTATTTGTTAGAAATTCTTGAAATAAGATAAACTGTTTTGGTTACTTTGGATTTGAAAATGTTGGTCTTTAAGCTTGTATTCCTTCGGAGGGCATTGTTTGGTTGCTTGTAATTCTTCTTTTTGATATTGTGAAAGTCTTAAAGTCTTGATATATTGTTTATATTTGGTTTTTTAGTTTCTCATTGTATCTTGTTTTGTGCCACTCATTGTTGTGTGAAATAACGCTTTAAATATATTGCTATTTCTTTTCTTAAGGAGGTTCCAACCATTCATTTTTTAGAGAACAAGAAAGAGTTTTGTTGAGGATAACATTTCAAGTTAATCACATATTTTTTGCCTTATTTAAGCTTCTATCATGTGGATGTATATCTAGATTAGTTGTTGTTGGCTTCGATCCATTATTTTGCAATCTACATATTACTAGCTTTGATTCTAACATATGAATTTCTAACTTAGGTACTTTAACTGCTATTGTACTTAGTATGGATCAGAGTTGGATAAATTTAAGAGATCGAGCTTCTAATGAATATTTTAATCGTGTTGCTTACTTTATCAAAACTACAACTATTTTTTAGACGAAGAGGGAAGAACAAGATGTCCTTGTTCAAATTGTGGAAACATGAACTGTAATAGATTAGATGTGGTAGAACGTCAACTATATAAATATGATATGTCTCTGAGTTATAGGCGATGGACATTCCATGGAGATAGTGTTGATCTTTCTCAATTTTTGAGATCTAATTCGAGGTTTCTAGGTGCAAGGTAATTTTCCAATTCAAATGAATGTAGAGAAGAGAATGTAAATCTTAGAGAAAACATCAAAGTTGGAGATAATATGGATGGTGAGAATCAAACGAGCAAGATGTGTATGATAGAATAAGTTGAATGTTTCATGAAGTAGAAAAGGAGTTATATCCGGGATGTCTAAAGTTTACTCATTTAATTTTTTAGTGAAACTTATGCACATTAAGGTGCTTAACCATTGGAGCGACAAATCGTTTGATATGTTGCTTGAATTATTAAATGAAGCATTTTTGGATGGTGTGAAGCTACCTACCTCCTACTATGAAGCTAAGAGAAGACTACGTGACCTAAGGATGAGATATGAATCAATTCATGTGTGAAAATTTTAATTGTGCTTTATTTTGGAAAGATTATCCATCACTTGACAAATGTCCGCATTGTGGAGAATCTAGATATACGTTGAATGATAGAAAAGGGAAACAAATTCCACATAAGGTGTTAAGATATTTTCCACTAAAGGTAAGGTTGCAAAAATTATTTCTATCAAAACATATTGTAGAGGATATGAGGTGGCATAAAGATATGGGGTGTAAAACTAAAGGAATACTTCGATATCCTGATGATGCTGAGGGTTGGAAACATTTTGATGATCAGTATCCTTGTTTTGCTTTAGACGCTTGAAATGTCAGATTAGCACTTTTTTATGATGAATTTAATCCATTTGGAAACATGAGCACATTATACAACATGTGGCCAGTTATACTCATTCCATACAACTTGCCACCTTGGAATTGAATGAAAGCACCATTCACTTTGCTATCTTTACTCATCCCTAGTCCAAGATCTTCTGGTAAAGAAATTGATATTTACTTACAACCACTAATAGATGAGTTAAATGAGCTGTGGGTGGATGGTATTCAAATGTACAGTAGTTTTAGTGCTTCTTTCTTCCAACTCCATGCTGCACAGTTATGGAGAATAAATGATTTTTTAGCTTACGATGGTTTATCTCGTTGAAGGACAGACGATTATAAAGCATGCCCGGTTTGCAATGTTGATACAAGCTTAATGGGACTAAAGAGAATTTTTTTTATATGGGACATCATCGATATCTACCTTTAACACTTGCATGGTGTAAAAGTAGACAACATGATAGAAAACAAGAAGTGCGAGCAGCATCAAAAAAGCTATCTGGACAAGATATTATAAATCAATTGAATTCTATAAGTTTTCCAATGTTGAGCAAACATCCTACAAAACGTGATATAAAATGAAAAAGGATAAATGGTGAGCATAATTGGACTAAAAGAAGCATTTTTTTCAATCTTCCTTATTAACAAAACCATAAACTACGTCATAAACTCGACGTGATCTATATTGAGAAAAATATTTGTGATAACTTGGTGGGTACGATATTGAACAACGATGGAAAGACTAAAGACACTATTAAAGCTTGTGAAGATCTAGCTAACTTGAAAATAGAAAAGGAGATTCACATACAAGAGATTGGAAATAGACATGTAAAGCCTCATGCTTTCTACACATTAACTATGACTGAAAAAGTGGACTTTTGTACGTTCTTGAAGTCTATGAAGTCCAGATGGTTTTGCATTCAACATATCTCGTTGTGTTAATTTGAAGGAAGGCAAAATATATGGTTTAAAGAGCCACGATTGTGATGTTTCATTACAAAGACTTCTCCCAATTGGAATTTGACCTTATCTACGTAAGGACATTTCAACAACTATATCGAATTTGTCAAATTTCATTCTTGCTCTATTTAAAAAAACTTTCAGCATATCAGAACTAGACAAAATGCAAGATGATATAGTACTCATCTTATGTAAGTTGGAAAAGATCTTCCTACCATCTTTTTTTGACGTGATGGTCCATTTAACTGTCCATTTATCTTGGGAGACAAGAATTGTTGGACCTATTGGATATAGTTGGATGTATCCACTCGAAAGGTATGTGAATTCTTTGTTTTTATGGTGTAGGATTCCAACACATATAATTTCATTCATGTTGTCTCAGGAGTTTGCTGTATTTGAAATAATATGTTAGAAACAAAGCTCGACCTGAGGGTTCAATTGCAGAAGCTTATGTCATAAATGAATCCTTGAGCTTTTGTTCTATGTATTTACATGGCATTGAAACAATGTTTAATAGAGGGGATCAAAATAATGATAACATTGATGATGAAGAGATCAACAATTGTGGTTTATCAATTTTCTCCCAACACATAATGTGGTTAGGTGGTGCCCTATTTCGACAACTAATCATGAGTTAGAGAAATCACATTTGTATATTATAAACAAATGTGATGAAGTGGAACCTTATCTCTAGTATGTAGCATTTGCTTATATTCATTTTTAATATTTTAAATATGAAGACTAAAAAGTTACACGAACTTGTAAAACATAGAGAGCATATGAGAATCCTTAAGTCGAGTAATGGACATGGTGATTTACATAAGAGACAACAATTTGAATTCTTTACTTGGTTCAAAGCAAAGGTATGCCATTTTTTATGATCGTACCTTGCGTTATACAATTTTTTATTACATTTAAGCATTGCCTTTGTGATTAGGCCAAAAGGTTGCATTGGGATAAATCCATATCCGATGATTTGTTTGCCCTTGCCTGTGATCCAAATGATTGTGCTCGCTCTTATAGTAGGTGTATAGCAAATGGAGTTTGATTTCGCATTAAAGATCGTGATAGTCTTTGGACCACTCAGAATAGTGGAGTAATTGGTGTTAGGTGATGATGAAACAGGACAAACCTTTTTCTATGGAAAACTACATGAAATTATTAGGCTATTCCCCCCACCCTCTCTTCATTGTTTGAGTTTTCAATTTAGACATGCCTCCCTCCCCTCACTCATTGTTTTAGAATGTTTGAGTTTCATCCATTTGATAGTAGTGTCATTATGCTTTGAAGTGCTAAGTTTCATTTATTGAGTTTAATCATATATCAAATTCGTTGCCTTTCTTGTAGACATGCCTCCTTTCCTCATTATGGAGTTTGTTGCTTTCGTTTTAGACATGCCCCTCTCCCCTTCACTCCTTTTGGTGCTTGATGAGGAAATGCCCCCACCCCCTCCTCATTGTTTGAATTTTCAATTTAGACATGCCCTCTTCCCTCACTCATTTTGGTGCTTGATGTGGACATGCCCCTTGCCCCCTTCTCATTGTTTGAATTTTCAATTTAGACATGCCTCCTCCCCTCACTCCTTTTGGTGCTTGATGTGGACATGTTCGCCCCCTCCGCATTGTTTGAGTTTTCAATTTAGACATGCCCCCCTTCACTCACTCATTTGTTTTAGAATGCTTGAATTTCATCCATTTGAGAGTACTATCATTATGCTTTAAAGTCCTAAGTTTCATTTATTAAGTTTAATCATATTGAACTCATTGCTTTTCATGTACACATTTCAGATTTAACGCACAAATGGTCTTCTATACAAGATTTTGAAGTTGACTTCAGATGAATATGAAAAGAGTTTTTGGTTCGTATCTTATAAATTTGTTAGGAAAGATCTTTTCATGATTCTAAGACTTGTAGGAATTCTTTGTTATAACTTTTTGTTAGAGTTATACTTTGTTATGACTTTTCATGATTCAAATCGAATATTCTTTGTTAGACTTGTTGGAATGCCAAGACATACAACTTCTTGATGTAACTACATGGTTATAACTTTGGAACTAACTTTGGACATCCATTTTTTTATGTAACTTCATACTTATGATTTAGGTTGACATTACTTGAACTATTTATGAAATTATTGATGTTTCTTGACATATATTTCTTGTGATAAAGTTGGTGTTATTCCATGTTGTCTAGTGATAGTTTTTAAAATTATTACCCAACGATTTTGTAGCATAATGGTCAAGAGTTTGAATTAAAATTTGATCCAACCCCTTAGGTTATGGGTTTGAAACCTAGTAGGTAAAGAAGAAGCGGATGAAAAGATAGTTTTTAAAATTATTATATGTGACATTTTATATCAAGTTTATATACTAAATTGAATATGATATTTTTATATAATAAAATACTTTAAGAAACCCTAACCCGCCATCGATGTCATCGTGCATCTTCGACTACCACGAGTCCTCACCTCATCCCCTCTACGTGACAATGATTGTCTGACGAAGCCAGTGAAGGCAAGCCACATTCCCTTGATTCCATCTACCTCGAGTCCGTAGTCTCTATCGCATGAACTCCACGTTGTTCTCTCTATCGATGCACAACAAGCCAAGGTCACCAACATGTCTCTGTCTAGTCTGCATCGGTGTTTCTCGATTTGAGCTCTCCCATCTCTGATCGGTGTCATCATCCTAGCTGTTTGCTTCCATTCAAGCAGTGTTCTTTCCATATGAGCCATCTGTAAGTCCTCCACTCTCTTCTAGCAGTGAGCTAGGCCGTTTGAGCTCTTATGTTAGCCAACCATCAGATTTAGCCACTTTATTTTTTGTGAGTATTTGTTTGGGGTTTGGTACTCCCTCAGATATTTATTTATCATAAATAATTTAAAGAGGGGAGTTAAGTGAGATTTTTGTTCATCGAAGGTTTTGTCTAAATTCTTAATTAGAGGATTGGAGCTGTGGAATTTTTCCCAACCAAGGTTGAATTGGTTTCAACCTCCTTTGGTAAGCTTGAAAGCCTAAGAAATTAATTATTTGATGTTGGTTGTCAAACCATTAATTCAATTACGTTTATGTTTAACATTTTGTCTGATTGGGATGCTATGACTATTAGGAACACTTTTTGTGAAGCTAATCTCGAGGTAAGAGATTCTACTACTAGACCTTAGACGTTAGACATTCGATAGTAGACTAAAGGGCTTGCATGTATATTTTTTTTCCTTATTATGCATTAATGTAGCTAGGATGAATAATTTGATTGTTAGGGATGACTGATATTGATGGCTATGTAGATAACCGTTATGATTAGAATAAGATATGTTATGAATGAGATATGTTATGAATAAGATATTATGAATGAGTTATGTTATGAATAAGATAAGAATGATTGAGATATGTTATGACTAAGTTATGATATTTATGATATGCTACATGTATAGGCTATGGTGTTCAGTTAGCTTTGTCTATTAGAGTCGTACCCACATATATTTCCCTTGGAATCACCACCAGTATATATTTTAGAAGTGGTCCAATAGGGTCACTTACAACTTGATGCTCTTAGGTGTTTCTTCGAGTCACTGGAAGACCAATTTCTCTTAGGTGTTCTTTCAGGATCACCAAAGACCAGATGTGTTTCCTTTGGGATCACCAGATGGCATGTGTTCGAGAGCACGATATTATGGGATACTTCATTTCAAGACCCTAATGGGAAATTAACAGACATCTATCGGAATTAGTAGTGGGTTCCTTACTGAGTATATGTTTATACTCACTCTTTCTTATGTTTAATTTTTTAGGCAAAGGTAAAGGTAGAGGAAAGTTGGCGAATGAGAAGTGACCGTGGTTCGTCATAGGGGAAAGTTATGGTTGCTTTTGCTTTATGTTTTTTGTATTTTGATATACAATATTTTATTTAAAATTTTGGAACTCATGAGTATTCTTATGATTTTTTTCTTATTATTTTAAATAGGGTAAGAACTAGTATTTGACCTTTACTTTTATTTCATCATAATTTATTTATGATTTATAAAAAAGTATTTGAGATTTTTATTGAAATATTTAGTATCTTCTTTTATTTATTTATTTTTTAAAAAAATCTTTATTTAATTGAATAGTAATGAACTCAACTTAGTATAAAGAGTTTGGTCGTTATAGTTTCCTAATGTTAGGGTTGCTAATTTGATTAGCTTTAACTGATCATATTTGACACGTGTTATGACACCAATTTAGATACTAGGAGTCTTTTTCTTTTCTTTTCTTTTTTTTTTCTCTTTAACTTCATTCAAAAGATTAAAAAGATCCAACATTTGGATTGATAATGCCAATCTATCCTACGTTCATTGGTTGTTCAAAATAGGTTTGTACGAAGAATCAATCTAAAATTTGAACTTATGATATTCTATAAATGGTTATTATGATGAAAAACGGGAACATGTGCATCGAATTAAGGATTAGGTTTTTACTGTAATTGTAACTAAACAATTTAGTAATTAACATGCATTACAACCCTAATTGAAACAAAGATAGGTTAATTGAAACAAACAAACCCTAACTGAGAAACTCACATTTGATGCTAATTTTGACCTCTCGAGCAAGAATTTGCATTCATTTATCTGAAATTCAAATCATATTTGAATATAAAGCTGGTTAAAGTTTGAATTATCAAAGTCAAAAGTCAACATTTTGACTTTCCACATCTTTGACCACTTCCATCAATTTCGAGCTTCTGATTATGAATCTGTATTCATGTTTTAATATTTAAATCACATTTAAATATAGAGCTCTATCTTAAACTTATAATTGCGGCTATATGAAATATATTCATCGGTTTCTTTCTCTCTATCTAACTCGAACAAATTCAAATATTCCATCATAATGTTCTAAGTTGATTCCTTGTGAGCTAGCGAAGGAACCTAATGGACCTATAGATCATGTGCTCCAATGATCCGAGATTAACTGTCTAAACTCTTTAGATCGAGTTAATTAAACTTCATTAACTAACATGTCATTCCACTAAAGTACCATAGTTACACTTTCTTACTAGAGGTATATTTGTGTCCATGTGATATAACCATGATAAGTAAGTGAGTTCTTCATAGATTGTCCGTAACCTTGATTGGATTAAAGTACCATTTTATCCCTGAGACTACATCTTGTTCCTTAAGTCCCACTGATTAACTTTCGAACAATTGGTTTAAGGTCCAACCTCTAAGCCAAATCCCTCTTTGGCCAATGAGAGGGTGGAGCCCCTTGTTCATAATTTGGATTCGATCATTAAAGGATCAACCTATCTACTAACCCTAAAGTGTGTAGGAGGAAATTTTATCTTGTGCGTTATGTCCCTTGCTATCCATCCGATCTTACCCCTAAAAGGAGAGGCTTATTGAGCCAACACTGAGTTACCCACACTTACGCAGATCTAAGAATAATCTCGTGTGAACAAGAGTCCATAGTTAGTTTAGGATTAAGATTAAGTTACAAAGGAAATCTATATACAAAATAGTCAATTTTATAAAGTTAATGGTGTTATAACTTAAAAGTGACTATTTTATGGTTTCAGTCTTATGTAAACTCTTTGTATAGGATGCCCCCATTTTCATGTTTCTACATGAACGATTTAGAATCACATCGTTTGTACCAACTACAAAACGAACGACATCCATAATGTTTTCAGAATAAGGTGCCCAACCATATTCGTATACTATAGACTATTTCGGCTATATACTTGAACTTGATCTATGTTTATGTCAATACATAAAGTTCAAGTTTATTCAATAATAGACTCAGGTCCTTAGTTTATTGGATTTAACATTATAGTATCAATAACGACTTTATTGAATAGAATATGATTACAAACTATGAGTTTTATGACATAAATTCTATCATATTATACTTTCCATTAGTTTTAAATTGGATATTAAAAAAAAGGATAAGATTCTTTAATTGGATAAAGATTGATTTGATTAATAATAAAACGAGTATTAAAATTTTTTGTGGATGCGATATGGTAGGCACCCGTACCTAGAAAAAGCCTTAGGTATTGATTTTAGTATTAAATTCGTTACTTGTACATGGGTTGATGAACATTGTGTTTCTGTATTGTTATTTTAGCAATAATCTATATTTTTATTATGTTTTTATGGATCTTATGAGTGTAAAATGTTGATTTTGTTATTTCAAAATTGGAATATAAAAATTAAAACGAATATTTAAAAATAAGAAAACCAAAGAAATAAAAAAAACTAAGTATATAAGACTAAAATAGTAATTCAACCTATCCATAAATATCATACAAACAACTTTTCTTTGAATTATTACAACTTTCATTATTATTATTTGGAAAGGAAAAGGTTTCTTCATCATTTAATCAGGTAGTGATTAAGATCGAAAAGGGAAAGAAAAGTTTATTAGGATTTTAGGAGCAAGAGATTGGAAAAGGCACCGAAAAAACGTTATCCAATTTGGAAATGAGTTTAACCATAAAATCCAACATCCACATTTTTCATTCAAATAATATGTTTTATGCTTACACTATTTTTTTTTGGAGGTTGAGAATTTGAACATTACACTTCTTGGTTCTACTTGCTTATGTTTTGTCTAATTATTTTATTTGCTTAGTGTAGCTTGAGTGTATCATGTTGCTTACTTTGATGATGCATTGATTAACTATCCTTGTAATGATCCAACTCCTTGTACTAAGCTAAGGTCACTACACCTAAAAGAAATAACAATTTGACTTCATTTAAATGAAAAAGAGGAAACTAAGTTCTTAAATAAAGAATTTCAAATACTCGTTTACAACTCATAATTTGAAATGATAGAAATAAGCACTAAAAAATTTAGTCCTTGTTTGGCCTATCTAACTTTTAAAGAAAATAACATAAAAATAATTAATGAGTTTAATAAATTCAAGTAAAAATACTAAAGTTAAAAAATACTATAAACATAAAGGTGGAAGCATCGTTATTCCCCTATGGCAAGTCACATACACTTCTTGTCACCCGTTAGCTTTCCATTACCTCTACCTTTGCCTGAAAAATTAAACATAAAAAGAGTGAGTATAAACATATACTCAGTAAGGGACCCACGTCTAGTCCCGCTAGGTGTCTATTAACTTTCTATTAGGATTTCGTAAGAAAGTTTCTCAACTATCGTGCTGTCGAACACACGCAATCTAATGATCTCATAGGAATACATCTGGTCTTTAGTGAAACCAAAGGAACACCTAAGAGAATTGGGTTGTAAGTGACCCCGTCAAACCACTCATAAAACATATCATGGCAGACTGGTAGTTCCGTCGAACTCACATAGTCATAAATCTGTGAAAGGGTGGTGATCTAGAGGGACACCCATATGGGTACAACCATAATAGACAAAGTTAACAGAACAACCCTACTAAATATCATAACATGGAATAAATATCAATCATAATGTTCTTATCATGTGATTAATATATTATGTATCGTAACATATCGGTCATTCATATCAATATCAATATCAGTCATGAACATCAAGACATTATGCTTCTTAGCTACAACAATGCATAATGGAAAATACATGCAAGCTCTAAGTTTTACGTTCGAAGGTCTAGTAGTAGAAACTCTTACTTTGATATTAGCTAACAAATCTTTCCTAACAGTCACACTCAAAGTTTTTCAATAAATAGATCGTAAACAATAAGGAAACCCAATAACTAAAAATAATGATGTAACAGTTGAACAATGATCGAAAAATCATCTCAATTCAACTTACACAAAGTTTAGGTTGAAACCAATTCAACCTTGATTGGGAAAAAGTCCACAGCTCTAATCCAAAATTTGTCTATCTTAGCATCAATAAGAACACTTGTAGGTAGAACCAAAACTCACCAATAAATGATTGCAAGGCTTAAGTGGGTTAAGAAAAGAGACAGTGGCTCGACTAGGAAGGGAATTGGCTCACACAGAAGGAAAGTGGTTTCACAACTAGGGGACAGAGGGAAAGCGGCTCAAAAATGGCTTGGATGGAACAGAGAATAGGCTGGGCTACACTGAATGCAAATGATGGACGCTGAAAGACGACAATGGAGAACTATACATTGGGTGAAACTGAACATGGATGGAAGACGGTGGAGCACAGAGCGATTGAGTGAGGAGGCTTCGATGGACGGAGAGATCGCTAATGAAATAGAGAAGAGGATGGCTTGCAAAGACTAGACATGGCTCAAATTCTATCGGACTGATATCTTTGACTCCGTTTGAGCTTGAACAGTGAGCGAATGTCAAACGACAGTGATATTGCGATGGTGAATAGTTGACGACGGCTGAGGTTTTGGTGAGGGAGAAGATGAAGTGCATGAACTTGAAGGCAGCTGATATATTATTATTTTCCAATTTCTTTTCCTTTTCCAACTTAAAAAATAAATTCTCTGTTCTTGATTAAATTCCATCAAATCAATTTTTTCTCCCTTTCCAACAATAATTATATAATCACCAATATAATAATTTTTCTTGTCCAAGAATTAATTAATTATATATATATATATAAAATTAACCAAAATTCTTAAATCTCACCAAATTAATTAACCAATATCATTCAACGTTCATCAAATCATTAACAATACAGAAAATTTCCAATTTTAATAATAAATTAAATATTCATCCAATAAATATTTAATTAATCCTAATTTCCACAACATTAAACAATTGTCATCAAATATCTAAATAACACTCCAATAATTCCAACATAATTGAATTAAACAAAGATAATTAAACTTAAAATTACCAAAATTTGGGGCTATTACAATCATGCAGTTTTGGAAGTCACTTAGATATAAGTTTAATGTAAGTCAATGGTTCTACACATTTTATATTTTATATTCTTTTATGTGTAAGTTGTCTCGTTAGTATACTATGGTTCAATATCTCATTGCTTTTTATTGGCTTAGAGTATATTTTGTCTAATTGTTTTATTTGTTTAAAGTAGCTTGAGTGTATCGTGAGACTTACTTTGGCGATGCATTGAATGACTATCCTGCAGTTATGGTAGTCACTTAGATATAAGTTTAGTGTAAGTCAAGGATTCTACACATTTTATTTTTTACTTTCTTTTATTTGTAAGTTATCTCATTAGTATAATATGTTTCATCTCATTGGTTTATATGCTTAGAGTAGCTTGAGTGTATCATGTTGCTTACTTTAGTGATGCATTAAATGACTATCATGCAATTATGGTAGTCACTTAGATAATTTGTTATTTGATTATTTGATTTTGATAAGTTGTTTTGTCTAATTAATTTCATTTAATTAGGTTATTACACAATGGATAAATCGTTGATGATAAAAAAAAAATAGATTATCTAAGAATATGCAGAAGGTGCTGATTGTTTTATTGAGTTTGCACAAAAACATTCAAGTGAAAATTAGGTGTGAAAATTGCAAAACACTTAATATTAATGAAGTTAGAAACCCTATATTAATTAATGGTATTAACTAAGGTATGACAATCAGATTTGGCATGGCGAAAACCTTACTAAGTATTATCAAACAAATTTAAATCCTGGTATATACTACAATTCAAGGAAACAATTTTTGAATGATAATGTTGATGAAAATATGATTGAAATGGTTGAAGCAGCACAACAAATTAGTGTCGATGATCTAAAAAATTTAAAAAGTTACTTACAGATGCTGAAAAACCTTTATAAACAGGCTATGAAAACTCGACCAAGTTGGGTACACTAGTCAAATTGTATCACTTAAAAGAAAAATTCGAGTAGAGTGATACTAGCTTTACAAAGCTATTGAGTTTGTTGAAAAGTATACTACCTGAAAATAATGAATTGCCAACATTGGCATATGATGCAAAAAAAAAAAAAATTAGTCACCTCAAGAATGATGTATGAGAAGATGCATGCATGTCCTAATGACAGTTGCTTATATAAAAAAGAATTTGCTGATGTATCTAAATGTCCTCATTGTAATGAGTCAAGGTGGAAGAAGTGTAAAAACTCGTTTAAAGTACAAAAAGGAGTGCCTGCTAAAATTGTTTGGAATTTTCCACCAATTTTGTAATTTCAAATGATGTTCAATAGTCAAATACATGTGAAGAATTTAACATGACATGCAAACAAAAGATTGTTTGATGAAATCTACGCCATCTAGTTGACAGTCCATCTTGGAAATTGATTGATCGTTTATGGCCTAATTTTGGAAATGACGAGAAAAAACTTTGTCTTGCTTTATCCACTGATCGAATTAATCTTCATAGTGAGATGAATAGTAAATATAGTTGTTGGCCTGTGATACTGATGACATACAACTTCCACCATGGTTATGTATGAGACGTAAATTTATGATGTTAATAACGTCAATTTATGGACTAAATCAATGGGGGTACAATACAAATCTGTATTTAGCTCCTTTAATAGTTGATTAGAAAATAGTATGGAATGATGGTGTACCTTGTTATGATGGATATCAAAATGGGGTTTTCATGATAAAAGCAATATTATTGAAGACTATTAATGATTTTCTTGCATATGGTAATCTAGTGAGTTGCACTGTCAAAAATGATATTGTACATGTCTCATATGTGACTAAAACACATCTATTATATATTTAAAATTTGGAAAGAATATAACATATCTTGGACATAGAAAATTTTTGTCACTTAATCATCCATCTAGAAAATAGAAAAATCATTGTCTGGAGAAAGTATTTTTTAAATGTTTGTCAATAATGATTTCTCTAACGATGCCAATTCATCGAGTACTAGAAAAAGATTAGTAGGTTATTCACGTAGTTGTGGGAAGAAGAAATCTGTATTTTTTGAACTTGAATATTGGAAGAAGCTTCACGTTCGACATTGCTTGGCTGTTATGCACATTGAGAAGAATGAAGGGATAAAAATCCTTGACAGCGGAAGATTTTACAGAACCATTCATCAATTTAATTTGGAAATCACAACATACCAGTACATTGACAATATTTAGAATCAAAATTCTAAAAGGTTAAGCATGCTTTTAAAATTAAAATATACAGAGAATAAAAAACTCACGTAGTTTGACGCCACTAAATCAACTAAAACTACACCTCCTATCGGTGACCTTCTTATCCTCTAGGATGAGATTGGTTTGTGGGAACCAATTGGAATGGGAAAAGGTTTTGAGAAAAACTATTTGCAGAGAGGCGAAAGCATATGTAACACCCCGAATGTTAAGGTAAATTTTTTTAAAAATCAAATGGCCTTATTATTGAAAATTTCTTTTTTATAAATTGTCGGGCTTTATTTTATTACTCTAGTTTGAAGAATAAATTATTTGGAGAAAAATAAAAGAAATTTATGGAGGAAAAGGGGCTTGAAAGAGTAATAAGAATAATTATATATTAACTGTATTATTATTATTAAGTATTAGGTTAAAAAAAATAACAATAATAATTTAAATAAATAAAAATTTCTCTCTCCTTCTTTCTTCTTCACGCAACCCCCCCCCTCCGTCTTTTCTTCCTCTGTTTTCCCCTACTTTCTCTCATGTTGTAGCACGCTGCCGCTGCCCCATTTCTCCGACGATCGCAGACGTCGAAGCCTAGTCCTCCATTTTGAACCACCATCAGTCCATCGAGGTTGGAGTCAAAACTTCGTTTGTCCACGTCTCTATCCCGTGTCGCCATGTTCACGGCCACGCTAATTGATCTTCGTTCATGGGTCACAGTAGTCGCGCCAAGCTCCGTCCTTCGACAGTCGACAACCTTTGGTTTCCACTGTTCGGCGTTCCATTCTCCCTCTGTCGCACGTGAAGTTGATCGTTGGGCTTCAGGTTCACAAGGGGGCTGCCGCAATTCGTCGTTCACCTTTCGTCTGCACCACTGCGTCCTTCGAAGTGCCATCGCATAGGTCCTCTACTGTTCAGCTACGGGTGGTGAACCGAAGTGTTCTCTATGGTCGTATAGATTGGTTTCAGCACGCGTCAAATCCTTTTATTCTGGACTGCTGCTATCGATTTGTTGTAAGTTCGTTTGGTAAGGAGAAATTTTGGGTTTTGTAGTGTTGTTCTTAGCATTTGTAAACCTTAAGGTTGATTAATTGATTGGGTAATGTTGATTTTAAGGCGATTTTGGAGAGGTGGTACTTGATTATCTAAGTTCGAAGCAAGCGTCATTGGAGGTTTCGCTTCTTTCAAGTTGGGTAAGTTGTGAAGAATCACATTGGGTTGATTTTCAAGTAGTTGGTGTGTTGGATAAATTATTGAGTAATTATCTTGATGTTTAGGTTGTTTTTTGCGAACTTTGGTGCTGTTAAGGAGCTTACATAACGTTAAGGTAAGGACTTTCTACTGGACTCGCCTATCAATACAAATATGGTTGGCTATATATTATCTTTAAAACTGAGGACTGATGTTTGATATGGCACGCATGTATGTCGAAGTAGCTTTGAGGGTTATGGTATGTTGTGGTTGATTGGGAAATACTTATATATACACATGGGTTTGATGTAGATTGGGTGTTAAGTGTTTCTTTTGTGATTTTTCTGGATATATATATATACATATACATATGGATGTTGAATGACTGAAACTCGTAGATGTTTCTTATATAGGGTCTAGGTTAAAACTGATGGTTTGTTGTTTAGACGGAATATATGATATATTAAAGTGTGGTTGTGTTCTTCTGGACTGAGGAAATTCAATGATTGTTCAGTTTGTTGACTGATGTACTGATAGGTGTCCGACTGACCTTGGGCTAAATTAGTGTAAGATGACTGTTAGGGGTTAAGTGAAAAGTTTATGTGATGAGTTCATTTGACTGCACTATGAATAACTGTTAAGATGTAAGAATGAACTGAGGAGAAAATTATTAGTTCCTATTGTGTAGTTACCTTGCAGGTGTCCTACGGGATCACCACCTTTTGTGCATCCTACGGGTTCATTATACAGATATGTGTTTCTACAAAATACTAGACTGATTTTTGCGTCCTTTGGGCGTTAGACTGATTATGTGTATCCTACAGTATCACAAGACCGTGACTGTGCAGGGTACTTAATTAGGAAGTTAATATTTTATTTTCCCCTAACGGGACCAGTGGTGGGTCTCTTACTGAGTATGTTTATACTCACCCTTTCATGTTAAATTTTTTTCAGGCAAAGATAACAAGGATGGCAGACCGACGAGGGACAAGGAGGCGTGATTTGCCATAGGGGATGTTTTAAATTGCTTTTGTTTATTGTTATGTTTTCCTGTTTTTTTCAGTAGTTGAGACTGTTTGGAAATTTCTTGGTTTAAATGAGTTCATGAACTGATGTTTCTGTAAACTTTACTTTAGAATTTTTGGTTATTTGAAATAGGGCCCGAAATTGAATTTGCCTTTTTAGAGTATGATTTTAAATGAATTTTAGCATTTGTGTAAATCAAGGTCTTTTGTTGAAATTAATGACTTTGACTTAGTTAGAAAAGTTGGGTCGTTACAGTATAGATTGAAGAAACTTGTTTTCTTTTGCGTATTTATAACTCCCTTTGCTTTAGGGAGTAGGAGAGAATTATGGAATTCTATTAATTTAAAAAATATTAAACAAATTAGAATTTCAAAATTAACTATGTAATTAATTAATCAATTAATAATTAATTAAAACATATTTTATTTAAATCATATTTAATAAACACCTCTCAAATATCTTATAGTTTCAAATTAATAAAATAAAATAAAACTATTAATTAATTCTCCAATTAATTAATAGCTAAATTAAATATCTTATATTTAACTTAATTGAAATTTGAATCATGTTCAAATATAAATTTCTCCCATAACTAATAATTTTAATATGAATCCAATTCACTTTAAACTAATATTTAAACTCATACAAATATTTTATCTCTCATAAATTTATTTTGAATCATATCCAAAATTAAATTTACAATAAAGTTTAATTAAAATATAAACTTTCTATTATAATATATAACCATATATTATACTAATTTCCAGAGAAAATTTTAACATTTCAAAGTACAACCAATATAAATCAATCTCATTACCGTTTACGAGATAGGAAGGGGACCTAATGGATCTATAGATCAAAAGCTACAATGATATGAGATTAATTGGCTAAACTCATTAACGATATTAATCAATATTCGTTAAGTGTGTGAACACTCCACTAAAGACTCTTAGCTGAACTCTTCTCATTGTAGATATATTCCTATTTCCTCGTTTAGGATGAACACTGATCCCGTTGTGGATTCCCTAGAATCCTTATCGATTTAAAAATAAAAGTTGGTGTATTCTGTTAAGGATCAAATCCTTTAGCTTCATACACAAGCATGTAGTCTCTCATTCTCCTAAGATAATTAAAAATAATTTATCCGTCATTTAGTGGTCTAATCCTGAGTTAAACTGATATCTACTAATTATTTCCACTACATAACAAAAGTTTGGCCTAGGGCAGAGTTAGCATACATTGAGCTGTCCATAGCTAAGGCATAGGGAATACGTCTCAAATAATCAACTTATTGAGGTGTCTTAGGACACTGTTCCTTAGACAAGTGAACCAATGGTCTAAAAGATAATAAATCCCTCTTAGAGTTCTACATCTAATATCGAACCAACAATTTTTTAATATAGGTTGCTTGAGCAGTGCTAGCGTTTTGTTCTTATGATCCATTTTTAAATGGATCCAAAGAACATATTGTGTCTCTCTCAAATCTTTCATTTGAAATTGGGCTGCTAGCCAAGTTTTAACATCAGCTAGATATCCTACAACATTTCCAATGAGAAGGATATCGTCTACGTAAAGTACTAAGAAAGCTACTTTAACTTTCTTGATTTTTGTGTATACACAAGGTTCATCAACGTTTTGGTCAAAACCGTAAGATTTGGTTGCAGTATCAAATATAATGTTCCAAGATCTAAATGCTTGTTTCAACTCATAAATAGATCGATTTAGTTTGCAAACTTTTTGCTCCTGACCTTAGGTTATGAACCCTTCGGGCTGAGCCATAAAGATATGTTCTTCAAGATTATCATTTAGAAAAGTAGTCTTGACATCCATTTTCCATGTTACATAATCATAAAAATTGGCTATGGACAAGAGAATTCTTATAGTCTTTCACATAGAAACAGGGGAAAAAGTTTCCTCGTAATCAATCCCTTTCCTTTGGGTATACCCTTTTGCTACAAGTCTAGCTTTCAGGGTTTGTACCTTTACAACCGAGTCTCTCTTTTTCTTATAGATTCATTTGCACCCTATAGGTTTGACCCCTACAGGTAGATCTACAAGCACCTACATTCAATTGAAGTACATAGACTCCATTTTTAGGTCCATGGCTTTGGCCCATTGGTCCTTGTCTACATCATTCATTACATGTTTATAGGACAACAGATCCTAAACACCATCATCTGGTGTAACAACCTGAGTTTAGTTAAACACAAGTAACGGTTAAGTTGTGATACTGTTGGAATTTATGTCTTAAAACTCGGAGATTATAAATATAATCCATTAATAAAATGTTATTATTGTAATAATTTTTATTTGATTATAATATTAGTTTTGTCTTAATAACCTAAATCCAATAAACTAACATCCTAAATTGTTTGATGGTTCTTGAACAATATGTAGAGACATACAATGATCAATGTTCGAGATCAGCTTAAAGGGTCTATAAAATAAGGATAAGACTAGGTACCTTATCCTAGTAACACTATGGATACGACTCACTTTGTATTTGATATAAATGCAATGATCCAACGCATTCGTGTAGTTAAAATACGATTGAGGGTATCCAATACAATGAGATTGTATAAAACCAGACCGCAAAATAGTAACCACTAGATGTAACTCTGTTAACTAGTTAGCTTTCTATCTCACTAGGATGATCTAGGTAACTTAGTCTTAATCCTGAGTGTATTATGAACTCCTGCTTGCGAGAGATTATTTTTTAATTTGTATGAGTGAGAATGACGTTGACTCAATAAGCTTATCATTTTAGGGACAAGACGGAGTGGGGAGCTGGAAACATAATTACACAAGATGAAATTCATTAATTTCCTACTTTAGGATAAGTAGATGAGTGTTCCCTTAAATGGTGTCTCCAGGTCTTGAACAAAGGGCACTACCTTCTCTATGGCATGAGAGGGGTTTCTATTTATTGGTAGGACCATAAACAGGTTGTTCATTAGAGGAACACTGATATTTAAGGATTAGAGGTAACCTAGGGGTAAAATGGTAAATTGATCCAACTGAGTTTACAAACACTCGTAAAGGACTGTTATTGGTTTATATCCGTGGACAAAGAAATATATCTATAGTGAGAAGAGTTCAGTTGTGATTCTTTAGTGGAGTGTACACACAGTTAACGAATATTGATTAATGTGGTTCATGAGTTTAGCTAATTGATCTCAGATGATTATTTCATCTCTTTTATAGATGATTATTCAAAGTATGGTTATTTATACTTAATGAGGAATAAGTTTGAAGCTCTTAAAAAGTTCAAGTAGTATAAGATTGAAGTTGAAAACCTATTAAGTAATCCAATCCCAACTCTCAGCATCTGGTACACCTCAACAAAATGGTGTATCAAAAGGACAAATAGAACCTTGTTAGACATGGTTCAATGATGAGTTATGCTCAATTGTCTAACTCATTTTAGGGTATGCAGTAGAGACTACAATTCATATCTAATTTATAGATTACCTTAAAGACACGAGAGGTGGTCTATTCTTTGATCGAAAAGAAAACAAAGTGTTTGTATCAACAAATGCTACTTTCTTGAAGGAAGACCACATGAGAGATGATTAACCACAAAGCAAATTAGTATTAAGTAAAGCTACTGATGAATCAACAAGGGTTGTTGATGAAGCTGGTCCCTCATCAAAATTTGATGAAACCAACACATCATGCCAATCTCATCCTTTTCCACCATTGAGAATGCTTCGACTCAGTGAGAGGATTGTATCACAACCTAACTGTTACTTGGATTTAACTGAAACTTAGGTTGTCATACCAGATGATGACATTGAGGATCCATTGTCCTGTAAATAAAAAATGAATGATGTAGATAAGGACTAATGGGTCAAAGCCATGAACCTTGAAATGGAGTCTATGTACTTCAATTCAGTGTGGGAGCTCTTAGATCTATCTGAAGGGGTGAAACCTATAAGGTGAAAATGGATCTATAAGAGAAATATATATTCAACTAGAAAGGTACAGACCTTCAAAACTAGACATATAGCAAAAGGGTATACCGAAAGGGAAGGGGTTGACTATGAGAATTTTTTTTTCCTTGTTGCTATGTTAAAGTCTATAAGGATTCTCTTGTCCATAGCCACTTTTTATGATTATGAAATATGAAAAATGGATGTCAAGACTGCTTTTCTGAATTGTAATCTTGAAGAGGGTATCTTTATGTCTCACTCCAAGAGGTTCATAATCCAAGGTCAGGAGCAAAAAGTTTGCAAGATGAATCGATCCATTAATGGGTTGAAACAAGCATCTAGATCTTGGAACATTAGATTTGATGAACCTTGTGTATAAAAGAAAATCAACAAAGGTAAAGTAGTTTTCTTAATACTTTATGTGGACAACATCCTTCTCATTAGAAATGATGTAGGATACTTAACTGACATTAAAACTTGGCTAGCATCCCACTTCCAAATGAAAGATTAGGGAGAGGCACAATATGTTCTAGGGATCCAAATCATAAGGGATCGTAAGAACAAAATGCTAGCACTGTCTCATGCAACCTATATCAACAAAATATTGGTTCGATATTCGATTCAGAACTCTAAGAAGAGTTTATAACCTTTTAGGTATAGGGTTCACTTGTCTAAGGAACAGTGTCCTAAGACACCTCAAAAAGTTCAGGATATAAGACGTATTCCTTATGCCTCAATTGTGGGCAGCTTAATGTATGCTATGTTTTGTACTAGGCCAGATATTTGTTTTGCAGTGGGAATAGTCAATAGATATCAGTCTAACCCAAGGTTAGACTACTCGATGGTGGTTAAAATTATTCTCAAGTATCTTAGGAGAACGAGAGATACATGCTTGTGTATGGTGCTAAGAATTTGATCCTTATGGGATACACTAACTCTAATTTTCAAACCGATAAGGATTCTAGGAAATTTATGTCTGGATCAACATTCATCCTAATCGAGAGAGCTGTGGTATGACGTAGCATCAAGCAAGGATGTATTACAGACTCTACTATGGAAGCTGAGTACGTCGCTGCTTATGAAATAGCAAAAGAAGCAGTTTAGCTTAAGAAGTTCCTGCATGATTTGGAAGTTATTCCAACCATGAACATGTCCATCACTTTATATTGAGATAATAATGGAGCATATTGTTGATCTATTTACAAAGACTCTTATGGCTAAAGTGTTAGAGGGTCTTCCAGAAAGTTTAGGTCTACAAGATATGTACATTAGGTTTAATGGGTATAAGGATGCCCTAGTTTATTGTATTTGGATATATGTTTTATGTAATATACTTGTACATTTTACCATTTCCAATGTCAGAAGATTACTTTATCATGTATATCCCAAAGAGACTAGAGTTTTACTCCAAGTGTGAGTTTCTTCGAATTTATGTCCTAAAACTCATAGATTGTAAATATAATTCATAGACCGTTATTAGTAAAATGTTATTATTGTAATAATTGTTATTGATTATAATATTAGTTTTGTCTTAATAACCCAAATCCAATAAACTAACATCCTAAGTTGGTTAATAAGTCTTGAATAGTATGTAGAGACATATAGGGATCAATATTCGAGATCAGCTTAAAGGGTCTATAGTATAGGGATAAGACTGGGTACCTTATCCTAGTAACACTATGGATACGACTTACTTTGTATTTGATACAAATACAATGATCCAACACGTTTGTGTAGTTGAAATGCGAGTGAGGGTATCCTACGCAATGAGATTGCATAAGACCGGACCGCAAAATAGTAACCACTAGATGTAACTCCGTTAACTAGTTAGGTTTCTGATAACTTAGTCTTAATCTTGAGTGTATTACAAACTTTTACTTGTGAGAGATTGTCTTTTAATTTGTATGGGTGAGAGTGGCCAGATCATCGAGTCAATAAGCTTATCATTTTGGGGACAAGACCGAGTGGAGAGCTAAAAACATAATTACAGAAGATAGAATTTTCTCCTTCTCTACTTTAGGGTAAGTAGATGAATGTTTCCTTAAATGGTGTCTCCAGGTTATGAACAAAGGGCTCTACCCTCTCTACGGCACGAGAGGAGTTTTTGTTTATTGGTAGGAAATACCATCATGATTTGGAAGCTGTTCCAAACATGAACATGACCATAATCTGATATTTAAGGAATAGAGGTAACCCAGGAGTAAGACAATAAATTAACCCAGTTGGTGTTACAAACACTCATGAAGGACTAACTTACTGTTATTGGTCTATATCCGTGGACACAGAAATAGATCTACAGTGAGAAGAGGTCAGCTATGAGTCTTTAGTAGAGTATACACACAGTTAACGAATATTGATTAATGTGGTTAATGATTTTACCCAATTAATCTCAGATCGTTGTAGCTTCTGATCTATAGGTCCACTAGGTCTCCTTCCTAGCTTGTAAAGGACAATGAGATTTGTTTATATTGGTTGTAATTTGAAATGTTTAAATCTACTTTGAAAATTAGTTTAATGTATAATGATACATTATAATATAAAGTTTATCAAACTTTATTACATAAATTTCATTTTGGATATGATTCAAAATTATTTTATGAGAGATAAAATATTTGAATGTGTTCAAAATATTAATTTAAAGTGAATTGGATTTATATTAAAATTATTGATTAGGAGAGAAACTTATATTTGAATATGATTCAAATTTAATTTAAGTTAAATCTAAGATATTTAATTTAGGTGTTAATTAATTGGAGAATGAATTAATAGTCTAGTTTTATTTAATTAAATTTGATTTAATTAAATCTACAACATATTCCAGAGATATTCATTCAAATAAGATGTGAATGAAATATTAATTAAATATGATTTAATTAATTATATTAATATAAATCTATAAGATATTGGAAAGATATTCATT
>JBBPDI010000009.1:14067721-14088501 GCA_037974545.1 Cucumis variabilis | reverse complement strand
AGTCAAAAGATATTTACCCAGAAAGTTTAACCAGAGATTAAATAAACTAACTACACAGTAGGTAACAAATTAACTAAAGTACGTATAACATTATAAGTAAATAACAAACACTAATAATGTGAACATCAGGTTGGAAATGAAGAACAACAATCAATCAGGAATCAAGGCTTTGGTAAATAAATTAGGTTGTTTTACATAGGCCAAACAATCCTGCTAAACAACTTTTCAACCAACTTTTTTCTCTCGCAAAATGAAAATTAATCTCCACGGGTTTGGAAGTAATAGTTGAAGTGATGATTTTAGAAGAGTAGATTTATGTATAATTAATCTTGTAAAGTGACTTTTCAACATTTATGTTTGATTTCAAATTTTTAAAAGTCATTTTGAATGATGATGTGTTCCAAAAGTGATTTTAAAATTACCAAGTTATATTTGAAACATTATTCAAGTAATTAATTATAATAAATATATGTTTTTTATTAATTTACTTTTTTGGTTTTTGTCAAAAATATTTTTGTATAAAAGTTGATTATCAACGGTTATTGTAAAAAAGATTGGAGATGGTGGTTGGAAGTGGGCTAACAATAATTGTCGAAAAATGATCATTAGAAACTAGCTAGTAACAGTTGTTGAAAAAAAGTCTATGAAAGTTGGTGGAGGACGTTTCTCGAAAATTGGTCACAAGATTTTGGCTGGCTAGCAGCGATTGTTGAACAAACGATCGCTAGGAAATAGTACATGGATATGTGGTCGAAAGTTGGCCAATGATTGTTGTCGAAAATGGTCACTAGAAGTTGGCTGGTGGCGGTCATAAAAAAAGTCGTCAAAAATTGGTCGGTGATAATTGTATTGTTAGAAAGAAGTTGCCGAAAAACGATGATTAAAGGTTATCAACCTTGGTCACCGGAAACAATCAGTAGAAGTTGGCTTGTGGAGATCGCAAAAAAAAAATGATCATCAAAAGTTGGTTAGAGATGATGCTAAAAAATGGTAATGAAGGTCGTAGCAACGATTGTTGAAAGTTGGTTGATGATGGTCACAAAAAATAATTGTAAATAATTGACCGCAAACGGTTGCTGAAAAGTGATCGTCGGAGGTTGGCTAACAGTGGTTGACATGATCAAAGGTTGGCCAGTGACGATCACCGAAGTTGGCCGATGACCCACTAGAAAATGATCACCAAATGTTGGCTGACAACGATCATCGAAAAATGATTGTGGGAAGTTGGCTAACAAGAGCTGCCAAAAAGTGGTCGTCAAAAGTTAGTCGACAGCAGTTGCTAATAAGAAGATGGTAGCCAAAATTTAGGTGTAGAGGTTGTTGGAGAATTTTAACAAATTTGAAAATTTTACTTTTAGTATTTTTCAATATTTTTTGGCCAAGTCATAAAATTCATTAGAATGAGAAAAAAATGTTGGAAGTCATTCTCATTCAATCGTCCAAAGAAAAATTACTTGGTTAGCCATCCTTCAAAAATTAAGTTAAAATGAATTTTGATTTTTCAAAAATCAATTTTGTTTCTTGATTGACGACAAACGTGATTATTTTAGAACATAGTGATTTGACAATGAAAAAAGTGAAAAATCTATAATTTGATAATGAAAAATCTAATTCTTATAATTCTTTGAAAGTTGCAAGACAAATTGTTATCATAAAACGAAACTAAAGCACTCGACAAAGAAACAAACAAGTACACGTTCTTCAGACATAATGAATTAAATAAATAAAAGTTCTAGTAAAAGCAAGAAGCTAAAGGCCCAATACACTCTGCTTTAGTAGTTGTGAGAAATAGTAGCTTTGCTTCTTTGACAACCATAAAATTGGATTACAATCGAGAGAAACAATAAATCTGGTATTAGCTGTTTATCAAGATGATCCACTATTTAATCTAGATCGTAATACCCAAAAGAGCCAAAGATTCAAGTTTAAAATGCAAACAACCAATGAAAGAGCCTTTAATGTATTTAAAAATACGATTCACAACAGTAAGTTGAACGAAAATTGGATAATGTATCTTATATTGGATACACGACTAACAAGAAAAGATATATCTATTATTCGTTGTCAAATCTAAAACTTATTCGTTGTGTTGTGGAAATCACTAAGGAAAAAAAATTCAACATGACCAAAGAGTGAATCATTCTTGTTAGACTTAGGATTTGGAGTCAAAACTTCGAGTCCAAATTTAGAAAGTGATCGGCATTAACAAAGCTTGTTATCACTCTGAAGGGAGCAATCAAACTTAGAAACTAAGTGTAGAACCATAGAAAGGTTAGCTTATGAATTCTAGCAAGGCCTAGTTACCACATTCCATATCAAAGAAAGAAAAGAGGCTTGCAAATGTAAAACATAAAAAAATGAGACAATCAAGAGCTATAAAAAGAAAAAAATAACATATATAATATGCATTAGAAAAGGCTCATAAAAAACAAGAGTCAAGTCGGTTGGGTCAAGTAGAATGTGTTGAATTTCCTAACTATCAGAGCTTTTGGTGGAAAACTTCACTTTAGGCCTAAGCAAAACAAGATCATCTACTCTTAGCGTTATAAACACAACATTGAGTTTGATAGAGGACTTTGAAAAGAGGAGGAATCCTCTTTGATCCACAGTAGAGGGGAAAAAGTCTAAGATTCTTTTCATCTTTTCAAAGCATGTCTAGCATCACAGTAGAAAATTAACTTGAGTGTCTATTTAAACGTTCTTATTCCAGATGAACTTAGTTGAACTCTAACTTCAACCAATAACTTTTAGTCTCTTTGATAGTTTGAATAAAGTCTAGTGTAGGATTGGATAGACTGTTAAGGCATCGAGCAATGTAACTAAAACGACTTGTTTGAAAAACATCGTTTACATACTTGCATGACTGTCTGTTTTTTTACTTAAGTTGATGTTTGCTTCCCGTGCATGCTACATGATTGATTACTTTTTGTAAATTTACTTTGCTCGGGACAAACAAAGACTAAGTGGAGGAAATCTTATTAATATTCTTGATGATTTCTCAAACTGGAAAACAAAAGTCTACATGTCCACTTAGAAAATATGTCAAGTTGAAATTCTATGTTTTTCCAGCTGGTTAGTGTATATGTTGTGCAATAATTCTTGTTCTTTTATAGGCAATTGAGAAAGTTGTTGCTCAGGCTATCAGAAGAGAGATGACACTTAAAGAGTACTGCAACAAGCAAACATTTGATAAAAGTCAACTCAACCGTTTGGTATGTTTCTTCAGAATTTGCCAGGGTCTCATGATTTTAGCTTGACTTTGCTTGGCCACTTTCATAGGTACAACTGTACAAGCATGAAAAAGTATGCAATGTTGTGGCTGGGCAAGCCAGAAGGACAAAATTATTCGCCATGAGAGCCCATGGACAGTGTTTTACCAACTGAGGAGTTCATGGAGGAGGAACTGTTGTCCTTTACACATGAGCATAAGATTTGAGTTTTTCTATATAGAGATATTCCTGCCTAGATTATTTCATCTTTAACTTTGGTATGTACAAATTTTGTAGGAAAACTATGAAAATCACCCTAAAGTCCTAGGAGTTGAAAAAAGTTCAAGATGAATTGCAAAGTTACAAGAATTTTTATGACTTGGGTGAAAGAGAAGTGCTAATGGAAGAGATTCGGGATTTAAGAAGTCGACTACAATACTACATTGATTCACCCTATGAATCCTTGTGAAGGCAAAATTCTATTTTACAATTGACTTATTCTGAGTCTACGGTTGCTCCACCTCTTGGTTCAATTCTTGAATCAATAGAGCAGAGTGCTGAGAAGAAACTTGACCAGGACAGAGCTCATTCGACTGAAGAGGAGAGCAAATGGATCTCTCTTGTCGAAGAACTCAAGAGTGAACTAGAAGCAAGTAGGTTGTTAGCATATAAAAGAAAACGAGCATCAAGTTGAAAGAGAGGAAGGAGTTGGTGTTTCTCAAGTCAGTTAAAAAATGATATAGATTATTTTGCAATATTGTGACATTGTTATCACTGATCAGTTTGCATTCTTTTGTTTCATAGCATGCAAGCACAAGTTTGGCAGGCCTCGTTCTGAAGTTATTGATGTTAAAAAAGAAATATTTAATATAAAGTTAGTATTGTATGCTTTGGAGTAATACTAAGGTCGTTCAACTTTAAGTTGAACATGAAATTATTTGATGTATATATACTCATTCTAAAGTTGGTGTAGAAAATGGAATTCAACTAGTTAAGGAAAGGTACCCTAGACCAGAAAATCAGAGATTCAATTTTTATCCTCACATGTTGAATTAAAAAAGGTTGGTTAATGCTTTTTGTTTTGGGAAGGAGTTCTTTAACCGGAGGAATAGATGGGTGGCACAAATATCACAAGCCACACATATCACTTGAATCAAAATCTTTTGACTATTTTGATTAAAAAAAGGAAAATTGTATCAAATGACAAAAACATTTAAATAAAAAAACACATGACATCTTTTTTTTTTTTTGCATATTGCGAATATGGAAAAATTAGAGATATCGGACGGCTATTAGACGATAATCATAGAATTATCAAACGACTATTAGATGGTAATCATAGGGTTATCGACCTTTAAATTTGCTACTTTTGTAATTTAGAAAATGTAGTGACATGAGCTTTATTATCATAATTTTTTTTTCTATTTTTGCAAGGGCCCCTTAAAAAAAACTTGTTTGTTTTCAAGATTTACATATTCTGTTTAGTTCTAGACAAGTTAAACTGATACAACTTTATTTTGGTACCTTGTTGTTAGTACTTACCAATTAATATTTGACTGCACAATATATAGATTCTAGCATCCTGCTTGTTCTATATAAATCTTGAATTTCTTTGTTGTAGTAGGCTATTTTCAGATAAGGATATGTGTTGTGTATATGTTTGAACTTAGGAAATATCTATATTTTTGTATATCAAACTAGCCTACATTGAATGAAAATGTGGATGTTTTTGTGCCTGATGATATCGTGCCTGTCAACTAACATATTGATAATTAACTTTTGATCTAACTGCTTTTGACGATATCTAACATATGGAAATTTAGATTCTAGTAATTTAAATTTTGTGATCCACATGATTCTTGAGTTCTTTCGCCTAGTATTTTCTTGAAATGAAGAATTTGAATCCATTATATTTTTGCTTGAAGTTGAATTGCACTATCTATATTATTGTTTATTGAATTAGACTATAGATGATGTGAATTTTTAAATTTGATTCATGATTCAAGTATTCATTGATGTTCCTTTATAATCAAACAAATGTGAGAATGGATGTTCATGATATGGAGTACATTTGAAACATGTTCTTTCCACGTTGTTCTTGACAAAGGTGTTGTATTTGTATTACACAATTCCTAATTCTCTCCCTGCACTGTTTATCTAGTTTTCTTGTGTGTATTTTTGTGCTTATGAGTGTGTGTTTTTCCATTCTCTCCACAATATTTTGATTGCTTCAATTTTTATGTGATGTTTCTATGTACCCTATACTCTCTATTGATGAGTATTGAGTGTTTTGATAGGTTTATCGTTTTTCATTGATTACTTGTGTGTGGACAACTTTTAATTTTAGTGTGGAAATAATTATCGAGAAAATGAAACTAGGATGCTAGAAGAAGTTTGGAGGTAAATTGCAACAATGGACTATATGATTTTCTATTAATTCTATGTTTTCATGTATAAATTTTTATTCTTGATCTATTTACCACATGAAGCAATTGATGACAAACTATAGGGTCCTCAAGGAAAATGGAGTATATATTTTGATAAATTATGTAGTTATTACTCTTCCTTGTTTCCTCGAATGTATTTGTTTATGTTATATTAAAGAAAATTCAATGTGTTTTGTTAGAAACCTTCAAGTTACATATGGAGCCACATGTATAGACTAAGTCTACTGAAACGTACTTTCTCATTGATAAAGCTTCATGTCAATACAAGTTGTTTAGTGCTTTTAAATCAGTACAGGTTGTTCTCCGATGCAAGCTTAGTAAGTATTTGAGAAAGTATGGATCTTGGACAACTTCGATTTATCTTTTCTCAATTTCTTCTCTAATGAAGTGACACTTAATATCTATGTGTTTTATTATGTTCTGAAACTGATGATTCTTAGTTAGATAGATTTTGCTCTAGTTATCACAACATATTTTAATTTTTGCTTGTTTAATTCTGAAATCATTCATTAACCCTCTTTCTCTTAATCTTTTAAATCCCCACACCACATTTAACTTATTTGTCAACTAAAGAAACAACATGAATATTGATTGAGATATTAGGATTGTGAATCATGAATATTGCCAAATTGCTCCCTTGGCCGCATGGCCTATGTAGATATAGTTCATCTCTTGACCACATGACATTCCTTATTGGCTGCATGCTAACCTCTTTAGAGGTTCTTGACATTTTCTAAACGTCTAGCTTCCTTGCCTAGCATACCATTGGCCATCTAGCCTTATTTGTCTTATAGAGGTGGTCTTGACACCTCTCGGTCTACCACATCTCAACCTTTGATCGTGAAACTTGTCTCTTTAGAGGTTATCATGACACTTTTGGCTGCCAAGAGTATGCAACATGCCTTAGTTGACACTTAACCAATTTCCAAATATTCTTTAGGCCTTCCTATGTTCTGATCACTCTTTTCTTTTGTCATCTTCAAAACAATGACACGTCTTTCTCCTTTCCAATCTATCCATCCAATCTATTTTGAAGCATCAATTTTAAACTATCTTTATCCTAACCTTAACCCCTAATCTCCTCTTGAGTTCCTTAGATGACTTAGGGATTCATGGGTTTCGAGGATTACGCGCAAGATGAAAATCTTCCTCCTAGAAAGTATGTATAGCAGTATACGAACGGGAAGGAATGCATTGCAGGTTTTCCTTAGGGTTGTGGAATTCTACTTCTTCTCTTTAATTATCTTCTTTTCCCTTAACTTTATTAATGGTTTTGAGGTGTCTCTCTTCTTCTTTGTTTTGATGTAGCGTTATGGTTTAGTTGAGACTCACGTGAGAGCATACATCATCAGGAATAGGTGCGTGCAGAAAAGCTGAAAGCTCATAAACTTCTTTCAACAAAGAGCTTCGATGGTAGAGGGGAAAGGAATGAGACACCTTTAGGTGCTTCCATTCAAGAGATGATGGAGTTTCTAATTATGGTGCCAAGGTTAACTACCATCTTCTTCATAATGCAATAAATCTACATCACGTACTCCAGTAGGATGGTGTTATTGTCACACCCCCTTCCGGAGCTTCTTCTTTTCTGAACACCTAATCTAACTCTAAAAGAAAGTGTAAGGGCTAGCAAGGATTGTCATACCTTGGCAACACTCACGAACCGACTCACCTTTCTAACTTAACTAGCAGTCACAACACAAATGCATGCTCGAACGGAACAACAATACAAGCTACATTATTTTACTAATAACTTAGACCACTAGTTGCAACTATTATGATACATCAGCGAAAGCTTTAAACATGATAATAAACTTTTACTAAACCAACTTATAACATTGAAACTTTAACAATAAACATAGACATGCTTATCCTAAACTTTTCTTACAGAATCAAAACAAACTTTCAAAATAACTTAACAATTTCTAATAATTGGTTGGCCTAGCATCAATATGCCTATCATTAGGGAATGCACAATCTATATCTAAAAAGTGAGTAATGATTTGAAAGGATAAATCAAAAGACTTAGTGAGAAATTTTTTATAAAACATGCTTTCTAAAATAGTTAAGCATAAATTATTGGCTTATAGAAACATTCAAGCTGTTGGAAATCATTTGAAAGACATGATACTCGAACTTCGTTCTTAATTATAAATTCATAACCTGTTCATAGCATGATGTATAAGTAATACTAACACCTCTTCATAAAAAAACAGACATAGGATACAGTTTTCACCGTATCCTTCTCCTCATAAGCACAACAAAGTATACCTTTCTTGATGGATTTAAGCATAGAGTCGTCAATCTTTCCATTAGTAGCAGAGTTAACCCAATGTGCACATAGGATTATAAAAACATGCTTGAAAACTTAGCTTAAAACAAATTCTTGCTTTCAAATCACATAGTCTTAAACATACTTTTTAACATAACATAAACTTTAGAAAACCAACTTAAATCCACGCTTTACTAAATTATGAGTTCACCTTTCAAACACTTAAACATGCATGCTTTGCAAAACTCAATAGAAATTAGTAAACTCAAATACATTTCTCAAAACATGCTTTAAAATATCACTAGTAAAACATGTGCATTCTTAAAAATTATTTTAGAAGTTCATTTTGTCACTCACAAACTTGATCCATTCCTTGGCTAAAAAATTCTATCAAATCCTTCTTGACTTGAAAATTTCATATTCAAGCCCATAGGAAATATCCAAATTTTCTTTAAATTTCCAAAAACACCAAAACAACCCAAAAATTATGCCATGACACTGCTAGCCACATGGCTACCATGGGCGTAGGCAGCACACACGCATACCGACCATCAAATGACCAGTCGTATGCTTGTGTAGCATGCACACATGTTGCATGCTCTTGACCGCATGGTGCTACATTATATCACAATCGTAAATTTTCAAACACGTGACAAGCGGTTGTGTGACACTTGTTCTAACTTGATGAACAAATCAACAGTATGAAATCCAAAAGTCGTAGACAAACTCGCGAGACAATGTAGCCTTCCTTCACGTTTTCAGAGAAATTTGTTTTATAAAACGTAAGAGAAAGAAAAGCATTGAAAATATCCTTAAAGAAAGCATAAAAGATTGTCAATTGCAAAGAAAGCTTAGATTGCAAAGAGTACAATAAAGCTTAGTCGAAGATTCAACTACAATGTCTCCCCTGTAATACATTTTAAACTTTTCTAGCTTTGATAGATTTACATATGAAAAATGTGAAATGCAATACCCTAGTAAAGGAACACAATAGACAAACTAAGTACAAAACATAAAGATAAGGTGGTGTGAGGATGGGCATGCAGCCATAGGCAAACAACCCATTGGATAAGCATGCTTGTGATATTCTCTCTCCCCTTTAAATAGTTGATGTCCCTGTCAACTAACAAAGCTAGAACTCGTCGATCTTCTGCTTTCATGCTTTGAGGTCTTCGACACATTTCTAACTTATTTCTTCCACGGGGAGGTTCTTCCACTTGACCAAAAATTCGTGGATTCTTTTTGTAGGCCTTCTCCCTTCCTTATTTTGTCAGCAAGGATCTCTTCAACTTCTCTATCTTCTTTCTACTTTAGATTGATATATGGTTGTACACAATTGTTGCATTGCTTGTCATCGAGGTCTTGATCACAGGGTTTTAAGTTGCTCACATGAATTACCAGATGGGTTTTTATCCATGCAGGCAACGTTATCTTATACGATGCATTTTCCACCTTCTTGAGGACTTCTACAGGCTCCTGATATTTTCTGAAGAGGTGCTGGTCTTTATGCCCTTAAATCGAAAGAGAGGGAGTTCCTTGAGTTTCTAGATGAGAGCTCAGAACAAAAGAGAGGGAGTTCTTTACCCTTTCATTTCTCCCTCATCAATAGGTAAAAATCAGAGCCAAGGAGGATGAGAAATCATACTCTAAGGCGTAGTCCCTTCTATCTTCCATTTTATGTTTATATTGTAATGTGTTGTAAGATGTACTTTATGGCTGAAAGGTCTAAAGTTGTTTTGTTTAATACATTGAGCTTTTTATTTCATTCTCCCATATTCTTGTTTCTTCCTTTCTTTGATATGTTTACTTAGCTTGTAGTGATAAAATGTGTTTTAATCCTTCAAGAATCATGATGTTTGTATTTTAAGTTCTTTTGAGTTAAGTGTGGATGTCAAGAACATTGTATATTTGAAATAAGAACAATGGTTTTGATCATAATCATATGACAAATGAAAGCACATACCTAACTACATGATTAGTGAGAAGATTTTAGTAATGCATTCTTATTGCCAATTTCATCCTTTACATACATTGCAGAAATGACAATGTGTATAGCGAAAGCATTGAGAGGTTTTCCGCCTTAATCAAGGAAAAACAACTTAGAATGCTTGTAAAATTATTAAATACAAATCATAGCTCAACTTTGTATATTTGGTTCCCGAAAGGTGAGCAAGTATGTCAAAAGCTCCAAGAGTCAACTCACCTTAATTTCGAGTTAAAGTATGCTTTGTATAGTCTCAAATTATTAAGCACAGTTTATTGTGTTTAGATAATTAAACTATTCCTACATTGTCATGCCTACAATGAGTTCTTTATTCATCTTCCTTTATCTCGCCTTATCATCTTGCACCGTTAAAAGCACTATAGTGTGAATAGTAGAATAGAAAATATATTGTCCATATATCATACTGTATAGATTATACGCATGCTTTAGTAGCACAATAGGATAAATTATGATCTTAAATTCTATGTGTTTGACCATACACTTACCAAGAAATCTCTCTTTGCTTGCAGTTGGACGAATGAGAGAAAAACTTGCAAGATAATATTTATACTTAGCGATTTAGCAACACATAGTCCTATTTAGTAGCCAAACATTTGCTCAATTAGAGTTGATATTGCCATATCCACAACTACTTTGCATGCATATATAATAAAACAAGCTATGGTTAACAATATAACACAATAAGTGTTGTCTTCCACTCACAATTTCAAAAAGACTCTTCCCTATTGACGAGCTCGTTTGAGCATTAAAACAAAATTGAGCTACATAAAATAACTAGACCAAATTCTTTTGTCTAGCATTAATAAAGTGACGAAGATATTCCTCGAGCATACAATTGAATCATTCGATCTGGCCATTAGTCTGAGGGTGGTAGCTTGAGGATATGATGTCATTTAGTAACTCGGTCCAAGAGGTACCAATGAATCCACCATCCCGATCGCTCACGATGCTCGTCGAAACTCCCTATAACTTTACGACATGTTTAAAGAATAATCATGCAGTCAACTCAATATAATGTAGTTTTGTAATGGGAATGAACATGGCGTGTTTTGAGAACCAGTCGATGATAACCAAGATGGCCTCAAGGTCGCCCACATTTAGAACATGTGTAATGAAATCCATGGAGCCACTCTCACACAGTCTTGTTGGAACAACCGAACAAACAAGGGTTTAAGAAGTTCAATAACTTTTGCTTTCTCGACCTTATCTTGTTAGCAGATGAGACACATCTTTGTATACTAAATGACATCGTCTCGTATATTAAGTTTGAAGTAGCCTTTGTTCAATAGCGCATACGTCCTTTGTGCTTGTTTATTTATATATGTGTATATTTTACTCATAGATATGTAATAATACAACTCTAATTGAGCAACTATCAGGCAACTGAACAAGATTATGCGATAAAAGATGTAGTCCTATTCATACTTTGCAACTTCTAAAGATAGGAATGTAGTACATGTTTCCTCTCTATCTCCTAAGTGCAAGTGAAGAGAGGTTTCTTGGTAAGTCCAGGATCGAACATAAGGAATCTACTACTCCTAAATGTCTTATCGCGCAACTAAAATCATGTGGTATAATCTATACAATATTGTTATGAATATTATACTTTTATCCTAGTTATTTACACTATGGTGCTTTGGCAGTTCAAGTTGAGCATGACGATGGAATCAGATGATAAGTGAACTCAGTTCTAGGCATGACGATGAAGGAAAGTCTAATTGTCTAATTTCAATGAGTTGTGTTTTAATAGTTCAAAGCGATACATAGGATATATTAACTTTGAAGTAGGGCGAGCGACCTCTAGGTGCCTTTGCCCTACTTGCTCCGTGCCTTTTGGGATCTAAATACACAAAGTTAAGTCATGATTTATATCTAATCATCTTATTTGCATTATTTGTAATTTATCCTTGATTAAAGTGGCCAACCTCGGTGCTTTCACCACACAAGTTCACATTTCTGCAACTTATGTGAAGGACAAATTTAGCGACAAGATTGTATCGCTACAGTCTCCTCACCACTCGCTTAGCTAAATGAGTGTTCTCACTTGTTAGGTGATTGCAATCAACACCATGGTTCTTCTCTCGTATACACAATGTTTTGAAATATGCATTTAACTTAACAAAACTCATAACGCATACACTATGATTCTCTAGTATTAAAAACACATTCCATTTCTCGTAAACTAATCAAACAGATTTAAGATGAACACTAAAAGAAAAATGGGAGAATGATAGAAGAAATACATTGTTGTTATAAATAAAACTTTAGGCCTCTTGGTCATAGTGTACAAATTACAAAATAATACAAGAACAAGATAAAATGGAATAAAAACAAGAGTGTTACGCCTCAGAGTATGATTTCTCATACTCCTTGGCTTCGATTTTTGCATATCTGTGAGAGAGAGAATGGTGCGGAAGTAACTCTCTCTCTCTCTCTTTCTTTTGTTCTAAGCTCTCACCTAAAACTCAAGAGCAGAGAGGATGGACAATATGAACTTGCTCTCTGGTCAAGAATGCATACCAAATTCTGAAGTGAAGAGCTATATTTATAGGCGAGCAATGATGTTGACACAGGACATCCCATGTGTCATTAATGCCTATAAAAACTTGCATCAGCACCGCACAAACATCCTTTTGTCCCTTTTCTGACATTCGCCCAAACCAAATTTGTTTGTTAGTGCATCAGATAACCTAGCTTGATTGTTCTTCATTGCATTAGTCAGACGTGTCTCCTCGTGTAGTCATTCTATCGTCAAGCTCTACTTTTTTTAGCTATTATCCTAAGATAAAATCACTGAAAATGAAATAAAACACGAATTGATTTCTTTTACAAGATGTGATTCACAAGTTAATCAAATCACTTACTCTTCCCTTTGTTTTCTACTATTCTTGTGCGATACCAAAACTGTCTTGTTTTATTAACTTTAGCTAGAGCAATAACACCTTGGGTAGAGGGATCCATTTGAATGAATTCTCTAATGATATTGCACATTGATGCATCAACTTTACTTGTATGCATGGGGGCTAACATACGAGTAGGTTACCTAGATGATCTAGGATCAAACATAGGAAATTGATATCAAAATTTAGTTCTAGGGTCTACTCTTTAATTATGCGGTATAAAACAATAAGTTATACCGTATAAAATAGTGTAAGTTTATATTATATTTACTTATCTGCACTAGAGAAATCTGTAAAGGGGGAATAATGAGGGGGTTGCAATAATGAAATGCAAATGTGAACTAACTTGTATTATAGAAGGAGTGAAGGAAAGTCCATGCATTACAAGGCGATTACGTAATATGAAAGACTTGATGCGATATAACTCGTTTAACTAGTTTATGATTAAGGCGAGCACCTATCAGTATCTTTAAATGCCACACTTGCTCAACTCTAGAAATCCAAATAACTAAATCTAGTTAAAAAAAAGGTATATCTCGAAGATTTCACTTATAAGACTTATAGAGCTTCGCTTTTAAGGTTGACGACCTCTCAGCGCCTAATACCCACACTTGTTCTCCTTTCGGGATACAAATGATGGAAGTTATCTCGTCAAAGTGGAGTTCGTCTCCAAACTTTTCCTAGTGTGTGTTAGTCATATTCTTGCTACTTGCTCTTTTAGGTAGTTGGCAATATACACTGGCCAAGTAATGAAAATAGCTTAGCTAATGCAATAAGAATTATAAGTTAGTTTCTTATCAAGAATCTATCATAGATTCTAAACTACAAATAACACAAGGACAGATGAATAGTAAAGACATGATGGTTTGGAAAGGTATAAACATACATTGTATTAAAGAATAAAGGTCTTCGACCACTATACAATATGAACAAATACAATGCAAAAAAAATATAAAAATGGAAAGAAAGGAGATGACATTACCCACTAGGGGGAGATGAGGGGTGGTATCTTCTTCACTAATTAACTGATTGGAGAAAAGGAAGAAGTGCTTTACAGACGCAGGAAAGACTATTCTTTTCCACCAACTCTCTAGGGTTTGGCCCATTTGGGCACTGTTTCAGCTCATACAAGCATCTTATGACCTATTCGGGCCTCTCTTTTCTTGATGGTGATGGAGTTTTTTTTATAGGCATATTTAGGTGGGAAATTAAATCTTCTAAACATGTTAACATCGAAAGCTATCTCTGTTGTCAAGTCACATTAACTCCATTTACCTCTTTTGTCTTCTAGCTAACTTCTTCTCGCCTGCTAATAAGGTCTTCTGCGATTTGTTAGCTTCTTGTTTTATTCATAACATGTGTTAAGACACTCAAAACAGGGTGAAACAGATATGAATGTTTATGTAGAGTGCATTTCTAAATATTTATGCATTTACAACATAAGATATGAATTTTGACACATTTTCTATGCATTTTGGTCTCATTATTTTATCTAAAATGCCATAATAACTTATATTTCTATGATTTATCATCGTCTAATTGAATTCTTAGGGGGTGTTTGGCCCATGGGTTTGGAATTAGAGGGGATTTGGCATTTTAAGCCAAACCCATATTTGGACACTTGAAATAAAATTCCTAGGATTAAGAAACCAAACCCTTGGGTTTAGAATATGTTTTTTTTTCATTGAACATCATATGTTTTAGAAAAATTTTCACTTCAACCTCATATCAATGATCATTGATGACCTTTAACAACAAACGTTAGACATCTTCACGATCAACCATGATAATGGATCTTGGTCGATCAACGGTAATGACGACCGATCATCTTAACTGTCGGCTCTAGATCATTTGGATCATCGCCTCTAAATTATCTTGACCATCAATTATCGATTACCAGAGACCAATCATCTTGGTCATTGGTGACCTATACAACTTTGGACGTTACTATCCTCTAGTGGACATCTTGATCGACAATAACCAATCATTATCGTTAACTATCAAGTTGTAGTTATTAATAAACGATCGTAGTGATGGTCAATGACCAATATTCATGACTCTTAGTGATCGATTATCATGATGGTCGGTATCAACTAATCTTAAACATAAGAGATCGTTGACCATCTTCACCATTGATCAACGATTGTCTTCACCAAGGCTTCCTACACTCTTTCCTATAGATTTGATTAGTAACCACTATTCAAGCCCAACATTACATTTTTTTCTAATTCAATCTAGAAAATTCGTCAGCCAACTTCAAACACCACCCAAGTGACTATTTTCGATCGACCATTGGGTATCATTTTTGACAACTTTGTCGATTAACTTCTGACCACCAACTCTGTCAACCGCTGATAACTTATAAAAATACAAGTTATTATAGCCTCTTTTATAAAAATAATGAGGCTAAAATATAGAAGAAACGTACCAAAACTTGTACATTGTGTTAAAAATGCATAAGTATTTAGAAATATACTTTACATAAGTGTGATGCCTGTTTAACGCGGTTTTCAGTTTCTAAACACAGGACTATGAACAAAAGAAGAAATTAGCAAATTGTAGAGTCTCTAGCGAGAAGGATAGGCAAGAAAACTAAATCAAAAACGCGAGAAACAATTTGCTAATCGACAAGAATTGTAGTTGGAGATGACGTGACATGTCACAGATAGCTTTTGACGTAATGTTCAAAAGAACAGAAGTTTCCCCACCAAAAGCTACCTATAAAAAGTCTCCTTCTTTACCAAAGAAAAGGGGGCTTGTATGAGCCAAGGTAGAGGTCTACATGGGCATGGAAGAGGCTTGAATGGACCATAAGGAAGCTTGAAATAGGTCAAAAACCTAGAAAGAAGGGCTGTCTGTAAACGTTTTCTTCTTTTTCTTCGTTCATAATGTAAGTGAGAGGTTAGAGTTTGAGTCGTGAAGGTTTTATTTTCCACTCCCCCTAATTTGTACTCATTCTCATTCTTATGTCTTCCATTTTTGTATTCTTTGTGTAATATTTATACAGTTCATATTTTACAATGGCCGAAGGCCTACATTCTTTAATATATATTATATGTTATGCCTTTGCAATCCATCATTTCTTGACTTTTCACTTTTCAATGTGTTATTGATAATTAGGTTTGTGATAAGTTTTTGATAAGAAGTGCAGCTTATATTGCTTGTCGCGTTAGTTGAGATATGTTTATCGCTTGGCCAACATCGATCATCAACTACCCGAGAGGGCAAGTAGCAAGGATAAGTCTAATGCGGGTAGGGAGAAGTTTGGTGACAAACTCCACCTTAGCGAGAGCGAGATAACTCCCTTCATTTGTATTCCAAATGGTGAACAAATGTGGACATTGGGTACCAAGAGGTTGCTATCCTTAATCTGAGAGTTCTACAAGCATCGTAAATGAACACTTTTAGATACACCTTGCCTAATCATACTTAGTCACTTGGATCCCAAAAGGCAAGCAAGTGTGACATTTAAAGACTTTGAGAGAAGCTCGCCCTAATTATACGTTGGTTTAGCTAGTTGTATCGCATCAAGACTCTCGCATGACTTCGTCGCATAATAATGTGTACACTTTCCTTCACCCCCTTCTTGCATACAAGTTAGCACGCATCTCCATTTCGCATCCATCTAATCCCCTTTACAGATTCTCTAGGTGTACATAAGTAGGTTTGGTCTTAGCTCTGATTCTTTTATACTTTATTCATTTAATTATTTTATATCACCTAAATGATGATTAGATCTTAGAACTGAGTTCTGATATCAAGTTCCAGTGCTCGATTTTGGATCACCAAGATAACCTATTTTTTCGCTTATACTTGGGCAAGTAGTATGAAAACTTGTATTCGACAAGGAGTTAGTGGTTACACAATAAAGAGATACATAGTGAGTACTTTGCATACAGTGATCATGACTGATGACTTATCGCATAGAATTAATTGCGAACTTAGTTAGTGAAACACTACAATACCATCCTAAGTTTGAACCAATGATAACGTGTATAGACATCCGTTATTATAGTCTCTTTTATTAGAATAATGAGATCAAGACGCATAGAAAGAAGGTCAAAACGCATGCTTGTATTGTAAATACATAAGTATTCAAAAATATATTTTACATAAGTATTATACCTATTCTACGCAATTTACAATGTCTAAACGCAAGATATATAATAAACAAAAGAAGAATATAGTAAATCGCAGTGGTGGTGCTCGCAAGCAGACAAGGCAAAAAGATCAAGTACTCACGTAAGAAGAACCCGTCTGATAAGTACAATTTATGGGTAAGGATCTACGTCATCACACGAAGAGGGTTCGCTAGAAGACAAAATGAGTAGTTGGAGATGATGTGACGTATCACCAGGCTACTTTCGACGTGACAGAATCAGAGGAATAGAAGTTTCCCGCCCAAAAGCTGCCTATATAAATCCTCCTCCTTCATTAAGGAACACATGCATGTATGTGCAAGGGGTTCTGTATGGGTCAAAACCTAGAGAGTCGATGACAAGGATTAGTATAACCACCGTCTGTACAACATTCCTTCACCTTCTCCGACTAGATTGTAATGCGAAAGCTTACAGTTTGAGAGGAGAAGAGTCCATACCTCGTTCCCCCTAACTTGTATTTCATTTTCTCTCTTTCCATTTTACTATTCTTTACATTATATTAAGTCATATTGTACATTAGCTGAAGACCCTCATTCTTTAATACAATGTATCTTTAATACAATGTATCTTTATACACTTTTTAATTCATCCATGCTTCTACTGTTCATTTGTCTTTGTGTTATTTGTAGTTTCGGTTTATGATTTGTTCGCGATAAGTAATATTTATTTATATCGCTTAGTGTGTTAGCTAAGCTACATTCTACTCTTAGCTAGTGTATGTCACCAACTACCCAAGAGGGTGAGTAGCAAAGACATGGATAACACATATAAGGAAGAGTATTCTCAACCGTGCAAGATGACTTCCTTCATTCTATTCCGAAAGGTGAACATGTGTGGAACAATAGGTACTAAAATGTTGTGGTCCTTAAATGTGAAGCACTTTAAGTAGAATAAATAAGAGCTACTAGATGTAAACTACTTAGCTTGTCTTAGTTATTTGGATCTTGGAAGGAGACCAAGTGTGGCGTTTAATGACTCCGAGAGGAGCATGCCTTAATCATAAGATAGCTTGGTGAGTTATATCGCATCGAAGTGGTCATATAGCTTATTTGCCTAATAGCATGAGACCTTCCTTCACCACCTTACTTATGTAATTTAGTTCACTTAATCTTTCATCTTGCCATAATTTATTATTGTGTGCATGAATCTCTAGGTGTAAGTAATTAGTTTTAGTTCTCTTTATATATTATTTTAATTCAATTGTCATAACACCTAACCAATAAGTAAAACCTAGAACTAATGTCTAGAACCAATTCCCTGTGTTCGACCATGGATCATCCACGTAAACCTGTTGGTCGCTTGTACTTAAGCAAACAATAGAAAAACTTGTACTCAATGAAGACTTAGCTATTGCGGGATGAAGAGGCACATAATGAGCATTTCACATACTATGATCATGACCCATGACTCATCGCATAAAATCAAGTACGCAGTACATAAAGTTACGATGAGCATATACGTGTAATGACCTGACTTAGTGACGTATTGCAGTTGGATTATACACATGCTAAACTATTAACTCTAAATCGATAAGCAACCAACAACCAGTCACCACAAACCTTGAAAAATTAATAAAAATGAATTTTTGAAAAACTTTTTTTTTTCTGAGTCATTCCAAATACACATTTCATTTAAGCACAACAATATTTTTTAAAATACACATTTTTTCATTCTCCTATTTTCTTTTCTCCTAAAGTTTTTTTAATAGTTATTATTATTAGATCATCTTTTTTAATTATCTCTTTTCTCTTATTTGTTTAAAATTAATCTTTCTTCGTTTTAGGAGATTTTTTATTAATTTGTTATACTTTTCGTAGGTGAAAATGGATGACCTATCTACTGTGATCTCAAGTATAAATCAAACATTAATATATTGGTAATATAGTAGAAATTGTAAATACCATGGTTTATATTTTTAGTTTAATAAACATTTTTCATTCTTTTCTTTGGTCAATTTAACTAGAAAACTTAGGACATATTTGGATTGTCTTAAGAAAAAAAATGTTTTTAAAAAGAAAATCATTTTTATTTATACACTTTTAATAAAAGTTGTTAAAAATACATTAAATGTGTATCATAGAAAGACAACTATAGCTGTGGCTAAATGTAACTCTACTTGACTTTCGTTTTCGTATGACCTTTTGGCTATGGCTATTTTGAAATTTATTAGACTCTTTTGTAATGTTGCTTAACTGAAACTTTTGTAAACCCCATTCGATTACCTGACTTATTACATTTTTTAAATTGTATCAAATATTCCTAATCGAACAATTCACGTTAATTCAATTGTAATCAAAATTATTGTTATTGAATATTAAAATTTCTCATTTTTACATTATTGTCATAAAAATCAATAGAGTCAAGAAATTGAATTAGAGATACAAAATATGAAAAACAAATTGTTAAAAAATTGATATATAGTAAATTTAGGATGTACAATTCAGAAAAGAAAAAAAAACTAAACAAATTAGCTAAACTCAGGAATTCAAAACTAGCACCCCAAACATCGGCATAAAAAATTCAAATTTTTAAATCTTGCACCCCAAACATAGGCATTTGTAATTCTCAGGCATTAGAACCCCACCAAATAAGCTCATAGGCATTCAATTCCCAGGCCTTTGATTCCGAACTTGGGTGTCAAGTGCCCCCTAGAGGTTCTTTTGCCTTTCCTTTGGCCATCTACCATGTCCATTTTGCCTAACGTTCCTTGTGTGCTTAGAGGTTATCTTAGCAACACCACACCTCACGGCCACACACACACACGACAACCTTGGCCGCCCAACACCTTTCTTTAGAGGTTCTCATGCTTTTCTTGGCCACCCAGCAATCTTGCACGCCTACTCTCACACTTCTAGCCATATTTTGTACTTTGTTTTTCACCTCGGCTTTTAATGACACACAAACCAACTTTCCAAGGAATTCCCTTTTATTTTCCTATTAACTCAACTTCTATTTCTTTTACCAAGTCCTTGAAGGGATAAAAGCACTATGACAGTAGAAGATTTTAAAGAACCATTACTCAATTTAATTTGGAAATCCCAAAATATAAGTACATTGACAAAATTTAGAATCAAAATTTTGAATAAAAATTAAGCATGTTTTTTATTTAAAAGATACAGAGAACTCGTTTTTGTTGACATATCTGAATCTGTAAACCACCAAATTGGACACCACCCGTCGGAGACCTTCCTATCCTCTGAGATAAAATTGGTTTGTGGAAACCAAGTGGGATGGAAAACGGTTTAGAGGTATTTAAAGAAACTCTTTTTTTTTTGTAGTGCAAAAGCCTTGGCTTTTTTTCCTTAATAAATTTGTTTAAACAAAATACTTTTCTTCTGGATATTTATAACTCTCTTTCCTTCTTGAAATAGGAAAATGAGTAGGAGAGATCATGAGATTCTATTATCAAATCTACTAATTAATTAATAATTAATTAAATCATATTTAATTAATATTTCATTCAAATATCTTATGAATTTATATTAATATAATTAACTAAATCATATTTAATTAAATTTCATTCAAATCTAATTTCATTGTATTTGTAATATCTTATAGATTAAATTTAATCAAATTTAATTAAATAAAAATAAACTATTAATTCATTCTTCAATTAATTAAGTATTAAATTAAATACTGTATATTTAACTTAAATTAAATTTGAATCATATTCAAATATAAGTTTCTCTCATAACCAATAATTTTAATATGAGTCCAATTCACATTAAATTAATGTTTGAACTCATTCAAATATTTTATCTCTCATAAATTAATTTTGAATCATATCCAA